>JAHWFP010143584.1:0-12754 GCA_023313725.1 Lithobius niger | reverse complement strand
AGGGGGAGGACCTGGATTATAGTCTTTAGCCGGCCCGAACGGGAGATAAACACGATAATGGTAATTGTATAACCGATTAAAATTTTTGTTTCCTCCCGGTTCGCTTAATTAACCGACAAATGGAAAAAGGAGAATGCTGGATATGTGTGTTTCGCATAATTAACGGCATAAATGTAATTCTGTTGCCATGCATTTAAAGGTGCCTTTTCACCGCTGACAGGTTGTAGCAACTAGCGCCGTCTACCATTATTTAGTTCTATGTGGCACTTGATTTCAACTTGATTCAAGTTGGTGCGCCCACGTGCACTGGGGAGCAAGCGGTCAAGTTACACGAAATGACTGTCACTAGAGGCGCCCATCTCGCGGTTCAAAGTCTCCGTTTCAAAACGGACGATATATAGGGGAAAAAAAGCGCTCGTGATGTCGTTAGGCTTATCTTTACCACTTGCTTCCTGGTGCACACGGGTGTATCAACTTTACACTCAATAATTACGGAGGCACGTGGCTTGTTTGCTGCGTAAAAAGAAATTTATTTGTGTGTTCCTTCGCCTGTTGAAAGTAAGGGCTGGACAGAACTAGATGGCGGCAAATTGCTGTAGATGCTGTAGTTTATCATTTCAATGATGGCAATCCCCCTTTAATGTCCTAAAGTTGTAAATTTTCAGTGTTGCAGTTTTAGCGACGAGCGGCGCGAAGCAATACAAAGGAACTACTTATCCAGTGTCATTCAGTGTCTGTCAGTCTGTTTGTCTGTGTCAGGCCCATAAACACACATGAAATGAAGAATTGTTGCTTTTCCCATTGCTAAATAATGTGATTTGAGTAGACATCCCGACAAAAACTATGACACTTAAACCTACTTACGTAAACCTACTTAGGCAAAATAAAAATAAAACTGGCGTCTTGGATTTTCCTCTTGTAATTAATGGAAAAATAAATTACACCTATCAATTTGGATCCAAATAAATGGGATATCTACCCAAACCAAAACTTGTTAAGGGTTTTATGCAAAGGTTTTTGGCCGGTTGAAGACGTGATGTCAAACGCAAAACTCTTTCGGCAAGCTAGTTCCACCGACTAAGGATTCAGACATTAAATGAAATACTTGAAAACTAGTTGTTCTCGACACCGGTCTAGTAGAAAGTTATGTTTTCACACTGCCCCGTTTATTGTTGCATTGTCGTAATCCACGGAGGCTCACAGCAAGCTCTATCTCAGCTGGCTTTGCATTGGCGTGTTTGGTGTTTGGCATTCCCGGTAGATGTCGCCGCCAAGCACGCACACTCACCACACGCCCACGTGAAGGCGCCGATGCTGACAGCTTTTAACAAATTTGCTCCAAGTAAAATAGGTAGGTAAAATAAAACCCGTAACTACATTTGTGTTGATATAGCCTACCATATTTAAACAGAATTCGCCTTTGAAGCAGCCTCGTAGGCTGTTCTTGAGTTTACGTTGGCATTGTTTGGTGTCGACACGAGATGTCACCACGTGCTTCGTAGTGCTTAGTATCAATAACTGCGTTTCTCGTGTACTAATTCTCGCATATGGTTCGGTGTATATATATATACACACACACACATATCATGACTTCAACCGGCCGAAAATATTGGCGGGAATCGTGAACAAGTTTGGTTAAGTCCATGTCAACAAACGCACCAACTTACGAGTGTTAACGATTTTTTTTTATGTTTGTATAGCAGGTATTGTTTTTAAGTCGTGCTTTTTAATTCACTGTTTTGGAAAAAGTCCGAGAATGTTTTTTAACAGGTCAAAAATTAAAGCTGTTTTTAAACGTTTATTGAGGTTGAGACGACTGAGATTTCAGCCTCACTGAACTTGCATTACAATACACACACAAAAAATTGCTTAAAATAATAATATAACAGTAATTATTAATTGTTTAATCGGCTCGAACCGCATGTCGAACTTTGTGCGCTACAAAGATTACCCCAAGATTGTGATATTAAAATAACAAAACCACAGTTGGCTGCAAAACAAAGTACTTGCATACAGGTTGGCTATAATAGTGTCTTTATTAATGTGATTACCGTATTTTATTTAAAAATAAACACTTTTATAAAAAAAAAATAGTGGCGGTATCTTCACACGATTATTTTACAAATAAATAAACACGAAAAGTGAGCAATTACTTTTATTTTATTTATTTGCTGTCTTCAGGCATTTTCTCGGGGGCGAATACGCCCTCGCCTACTCACCCAATTTTTTTTTTTGCATTATTCAAATAGAACAGATGCAAATCTGTAGTGGACTGCCTGATGGCAGACTGCCTGTCACTGTTAAAAATGTCCGTATTCATAATAATTAGAGACGCTAACACGTGTTTCAGATGTAAAAAATATACGACATATTACTGCATCAAGCCAATACTACTCATTCAGAAAAATGTTTGACTTTGAACTACGCCTAAACTTTTACGGTACAAAGTACTGGAAACAAATTATTTCTTCGTATTGCAATTTTACAGAAATTTTTAATATTGTTTTGTTAGAAGGGGGAGTGATCCCCCCCCCCCCCCCACCCCAAACCTTTAAAACCAAAGGCTGGCGCCCTACCCCTCATTATAGGCTAGGGTTTAAAAAGACTTGGGTTTTTATGAAAAAAAAATCCAACCCACGTGGACTTTTTTTTTCGAGTTTTACTGAATGTTTTCGGGTTTTATTGTGTTTTTTTTTCGGGTTGTCCATCGGGTTTTATCGACTTTTATCGAGCCTAAATTAGGCATCTATTTTAGTTCATGAGTGTGTTACACTACGAGTGGCTGTTAGGCTTAGTTAAGGAATATAATTAATGCCATCACAATTGTAGGTAACGCACCACTGCTAAGAAACACATTTTCTTGATAATATGATAATATTAACTATATGTTAACTGTTTTCATGTGTTAGCCACAGGCTGGAGGTGGGAATCGGTAAAAAAAATTTTAAAAACGCTATGGGTTTTATTGTAGGTTTTTTCAGGTTGGTTGGACTCGATAAAAACTGCTGGCTTTTTTCGGGTTGCCAGGTTTTTCAGGCAAACCCTGCATTATACACTCCTGATACCTATAGTAACTATAGGCAATTAGACGGGAAAAAATTGAATTTCAACAAATTTTGTACATTTTCACGTCATCGAGACTGACCTAATCTTGCAAATTTTCGACGACACCCTGCCAGCTTCATCAGGCTTCAAGATTTTCTGGACTTTTGATTCCATTTTTCGCTCTTGATTCAAATTTGAGCGGCACAGCGGCCTCCTGCATTAGCAGGGTTGCACCACTGATTGTTTATGGCAATAGAGCGAAAATGTAATGAAAAGTCCAGAAAATCTTGAAGCCTGACGATAACGGCAGGGTGTCGTCGAAAATTACGAGATTAGGTCGTACTCGATGATGTGAAAATGTGCGAACTTTGTTGAAATTAGAGTTTAAATTCGATGTATCATAGTATCATTTTTTTCTGAAAAAAAATATAAGCGATTATGAACGTAAAACAAAGTAAAAAGAAGTGTAAATTGCGGTACCCTATAGCAATTCAATTCACGGTAAAGAAAGACAACTATAAAAATTGGCATAAGTTTATTACAATACGGGACGAAAACACGCAAAAGCAAGAAAACCTCCTTTACATTGTAAAAATGTTATGGGATGCGCTGCTAGAAAAAAATGAAATTACAAACAAAAACGTCAAGTGTGCCGTAAAAAGGGGGGTTATATGATTGAAGTTTCACTTTACTTGTTAAAATGAACACGGATAAAAATTGATGATTTTTAATTGAAATAAGCAAATGTACAATTGAGAAAATTGCATCTGTTTAAGTGCTGATATGATAGTACGTTTATTATACGGGACGAAATCACATAAATGCAAGAAAATTTCTTTACATCGTAAAAAATGTTATGGGATGCACCGCCAGAAAAAAAATGAAAAGAGGGATTAGACTAGTTTACACGTCGGTTATTTTTCAGTTCCAGTTCAATGTTGAAGTCACTCTGAATTATTGTAAATTTGCAATCAACTTTTTTATTATAGTAATTTTCGTTTCATGCTCGCTTCTATTTTGAGTAAATCAAATTGAATTAAACTAGGCAGTAAATATGAAAATCGACAATATGGAAATAAAAATTCGCACCACACAAATAGTGCACAACACGTTTAGGAGAATGTCGAGGAATACTTTAAAATGTGACATGGACTGCCTACGAGAATTTTAACGAGCAACTTATGAAAGGCATTTCAGAGTAAGTTTACATAATAAAAATTTAAAAAAAATTTTTTTAAGGATTCCTGTAAAGTATTTTTATTTACATTTCCCAAGACATTATGTCAAACGCCAAAGAAATATCGGAAGGATAACTTGTTGAAAACTTTATTATCATTATTTTGAACAAATTGCCAGTAAGGCCTAAGTCTTGGAATGTTAAATAACAAGCGATATGAAAAATTAAATTATACGAAAAAATATTAGCGATACTTACAATTAAGGCAATGTATTGTCGCCATTGATTTTTACATTTTTTAAACTGGTTCATATTATTATTATTGCCATATACATGTTACGTGTGATCTATTTTTAATTTTATTCGATAATTTTTCAGTGTGTTTGTGATCATACTGTATTGTGATTTCCTTTTTTTCATCGATGTTGCACTACACACCAAACGCACATAAATATCAACATAGATAAAATTTTGTATTAATATTATTATTTTGTTAAGCAATATATCACTTTCTATTATAGTTTCCGTCTATGTTCTTTCAATATTTTCGTGGGTTACATTTGACTTTTTTTTCCAAGTATCGGCTGAATAAAGAAAACAGCGTTTTTAAGGATTACAAAAGGTATATAGCATGCTCGTCATTGAACGATGCAAGCGTTCAGACCTATCTGTTAAAAAAGCATAAAAACAGATTGGTTTTCACGCTTGTGTAGGCCTATTTTTTTTAAGTGGACGCAGCGTATCTAATCGGATTTCGGAAAATTTTTTGTTCCTTTGTATTCCCCCTCATCATCTTCCATACTTAGCACGTATCCCCTCTCCCGCCCCCTCCCCCACCCACACACACAACCCCCGGTGAAGAAGAAGTGCACCATATGGGAATAAATTCCTAGTTCAAAGTTCTAAAACACCAGTTGTGAATTCTACTTTTCCAAAGTTAAAATTGTTTTTCCGGAACTCGCCAACAACCAACAAACCGACACACACACACACACACACTCAAAAACAGAAAAAAATAAGATGTAGGCATGCTATATGAAGAAGGAAGATGGTAGCTGTTAGGGTCCAAAATTACAGAGCGCCAGCGAGTTTTGTGTCGCAGTAATTGGCGGCCAAGTGTGGGCTGCGAGTCTGTTATTTAGTCGCCAGCAACATGATGAGAGGGGGGTTGCTTAAGGTCCAGATTTAATGCCTAAGTTTACTTTCATCACGACCCGTTAAATCCGAAAGTCGTTTTTTCGCCCCTCCGTCTAGCTCCGTGTGGGGGAGTGGGAGGGAATTAACCGCCTTTGTTGCAGCTGTAACATCGCAAATAGCATTGAGACAACAAAAAATGGCTGTTGCTTGCTACAACAGCCACGAAACAAGGCGTCATGAAAACTTTTAACAGCTTTAAGAGAAGAAGGATAATCAGAGCAGAGTAAGACGGAACTTGGTCAGTTGTTGTCAGCTGAACTGGCCGGCTTTTTCTTTGTTTCACACTGAGAACAGACCTATATACTTTGTAGCTAAGTTACAGAGCTGCGTGGTTAATGCTAAATCTGATACCCAAACACAGAGTATAACCATCGTTGTTAATGGCTGAAAAAAAATTCAATTATATACACAGAGTAAGGTGTAATTTGACATGTTGCTATAGCAGCATGATGTAGATTTTGTTTTTATTCAGATGACGAACTCGATATAAGGATGGGAAAATAAAATTGTTTTAAAATGCATGCATCAATAAAGATTCAGATGTATATTCTCTAGGTTTTATGAAGCTATATCCCGTTTTGGGATCCTTCAATTCAATGTGTATACATAATTCTGAAGACAATCCCTATCACATTGGCGTAACTGCCATAATTTACACGTGTGGCCCGTGGGCAACCCCGTCTCTTGTGCCCACCCATCCCCCTTAGTTTGGGAGGGATACGTAAATTTACTGCTTGTAGATCAGATTCTTTATTCACGAATTGTATTATCCTTTCCTAACCACTTCTACACAAATGTGCATTTAATGTATATATAAAAGGCTGGCTTCACAGTTTTGGAACTTTAAACTATATGTATGAATTACACAAGTTAATTGCTCCGGTTTTTCACCAAGCATGCCCGCTGTAAATTGAATTCTCACTATATAAATTAACGACATTTAAAATAATTTTTAACTGAATATACAAATTCTTACTGCAATGTACTTTTTGTATTTAGTTGTTAGCATGTTTGTGTTTTTTGCATGGATACTTTTGCATAGTCCCTTTGTCAGAGGTGTTGTCTTTATGACAGAATTGTACATTTATTGTGGTAATTTATGATGGCAACCACCAGTCTTGTAGTGCCCTAAGGGCGATTCGACTGATAAAATAAAGTTAAAGTTAAGCACATATTACCTTCTTGCGAAAGCTGTTTTGGATTTGGATGTTAACCATTTTGCGTGTTAACAGTTACGAATTCGTGATTATCAAAGTGATGGTATAAAGCATATACTACAAAATAATCATGCTGGGCTGGTGTGTGGTGGTGGCTCCTCTGAGGTTGGTGGCCCGTGGTTTTACCAATCGTCCCACTCTGCAGTGATGCCACTGTGTGCCACCAGCTCAGCGTCCACGTGAATTGTGTATACTGGTACTACACATTTTGTGTTATTTTGTCAGCCAGCCAAAGATTAGGCTTACCAAAAATAAACACAATTTGTGTGGATGGAGGTTGAATGGTACACAGCGATGTGTGCGATTAGAGTGCACGGTACCATCAGCGCGTATAATTTCAATAACGTGACGATTTGTAGTTAGGGCGAGTGATACTTCTCAGTGCGATTTTATCGCGTTAAATAAACTAAAATAGCAGCACGGCTATAATGTGCGCAAAAAAAAAACCCAAATAAATGAAACGTTTTGGCCCCTAAATCGGAACCGTTATCAAACATAAGAGAAAATAATAATTAAATAGCAAAGATGCTTAATTCGTCAATTATACGTCTGTAGCATGTAAAGGAGCTAGACTTATACAATTTCACGAGAATAAAAAATTTGTATGTAAATAATATGGAACCCTGGAAGAACTCCGTAACGCAGATTATCGCATTTAAAAAAAAAATTTCTATAGTGTCATAATGTCATGTAAATTTGAAAGTAAGCTGCGCCAGTATTTTTTCGTGTAATTTTTATCATCTAGTTTGATGGTGCAGAAGAGCAGAGAACGCTCATTGTAATAATTTGTTGCGCACACTTTGATATTTGTTCTTTGATTTTCTGTTTTTCGCGATGTGGCGAAATTAATCGATGACAAAATTTTTAAATTAAATAAAAACCTATTTTTTTTATTACCGTACATCTGGCGTACGTACAATAATTTTTTACGATTTTCTCTACACAAATTGCCTTTTTGAACAACACACAGTGCCCTTCCCCCGCCCCCTCCTTCATTCCAATTCTCGAAAAAATATATATATATATTCATCACTGTTTAATGTAAGGTGGGCTGAGTTTTGCAACATTATAGGTGAGACTAACAATTTTACAAACGCATGCATTTTCATATTGTGTTTCTCCCTAGTGTGAGGCGGTTCAGCTATATTCACTCAAACTTCCGTAGCCAAAATGTTGCAAAACCTATTACACTTGGGGTTCACGGAAATAGTGAGAGGGTTCCTGTTAAAGCCCTGTTTTACATAATGCGAGCCAGTGTGAAATAATACGACCATATTTAATCAACAAGACCGTTCGACAGTCACGTTTTTACATTAAATGCCATGCAATTAGACTATACAGGCCCATACATTAACGATACAGTAGCTTAGCCTAATCTACGCCATCACTATTCAATTAGGCCTACTATGACAAAAAAAAAATCGGGTTAGACAACCTAAAGGATATAATTATACCGTACCTGCTTGGTTTTTTCCCAAGATGGAGTCTGGTCACAATTTCTATTAATCGGTTTTATTTTTTCAAATATAAGTTAAGCGAATTGTATACACCACACCTAAGATTTTTTAAACGTTCATATTCTAGGATGTTTTATTTCTCTGAACTTTTGTAGAAAATTTGGTCAACTCATGTCTGACTCTTGCTCCTTGTAGGCCTCTTTATTACAGGCTTAATATGAAATATACGATACAAATACAGTATATGAAAAACAAATACAAAACAAAACCGCCGTATGTTTGTCGTGAAAGAAAGCATTTCCCTCCTCACTACTTTCTAGGACGTGGCAATCTATCTAAGCCTAATCCGGATGCCTTACCGGAAACTGGTCACCACAAACTATTATTCCCTGTTGTGTTTGTAGGTTAGTTTAGGGTTGGTTAGGCTAGGAACTGTTGGTAACTTTTTACGTGCGTTAGGCCTTTATAATTGAAGCTATAGTTTTAGATAAATTAGCATGAGCTCATGTGGGATCCCAAAGCCAGGACCATAAATGTTGTTAGTGTACGCTAAATAAGTGGAACGTGTGCGTACACTAAACAAGGGGGGGGGGGGGGCCACAGAAGGTTAGCGGTTAGGTTTAGAGGTTAGAATGCTAAACGTTGCTGTTGCCGGATAAATTGTTTTTGGCTACCCTTGTTACTTGTAAACTGTGGTTATAGAAAATTGCCAACAGCAGTTAGTATTACAATAATCTAAATTTTAAGGAAGTGTTAAAAATAACTAAATAAATAAATAAATAGATAAATAGTTCGTCGTTTGCAAGTCTAAAGCTGCTTGCGATGCGAATTCTACGAGAAACAGGTTTGTAGCCCCGTAGAACTGAGAGGTTTTAAGGGTCATACCAAACTTGTGGAAATGAGCGTTTTGGTTCGGGACGTCCCGGCACGTGTTACGCTCTCCGCAACCAATTTGTGGAGTTGCCAGCTTAAAAAAAAACAAGTTACGTAAGCCTACATTGTGTTGAAGCAACGAACCAATACAAGTTACCGCCCGTTTGCGATGACGTAATATCCATAGGCAGCGGACGTGGTATTGGTATTGGTGGAAACGCCATTGACGGATCAGCTGAATATTGCGGCGGCGTACTACCCAGGCCCTTCTCGCCCCGTACTTGCTCCTCCGTACTTTCTCAGTCGAGCACGGAGTTGGCTGCTCTTTTCCTACCGACAAACTCGCCGCGTTCCCCGCATCACAGCAGCAGACCTCCGCTGCCTGGAAACGGCGTTGTGCGTGGCGCTGGTTAGCTCACGGCCGTGAGTACAGCGTTCAAATGACTAACGCACTGGTTGGCCGCCGCGGGGTGGGGCGACGTTGCTTGGGGCACCCCTCCCCCATCCCTTCCCTTGGGGGGCGGGGCTTAAAAAGTAGGCTGGTCTTAAGAGGAAGGCGGTACGAAGCAAAGTTCCGTCCACGTGCCTGGAATAGCCAACCGGTGAAGTGGAGGTGGGACGAGGGGGAAGGCCGCCGGACACTCCCACACTTAGACACGGAATGGGTCGTCCCATGGCCGAGGGAGGGAAGAAAGGAAGGTGAGGATGGTTGGTGGTGTTCGCTCGTAGAGAAAGCTAGGATGGTCGGTTTCGGAAAGAATGTTGTTCGCGCGCGCGCTAGCTGAGATGGAAAGACAGAACGAGCGGTGAATGAATAGAAAAAAAAAAGATGGTAGAAAACAGCAACGTGAAGCGAACTAAAATTAGTGAAAAAAATTGGAAGAATTTTTTTAAATGGTGGTCTAGGAATAAAGTCATGATTAGGGGAACTTCTTAGAAATGTTTGAGACATGGAGAAGTCTCGAAAATGCTAGGAAGCCGGTACAGGGAATTGAAAGAAGAGGGGTAGGGGGGTCGTAAAGCAACCCGCATAATTTGCGCGCGATTAAATGCGGCGAATTCGCCAAAGTAGAGACGGGTTTTTGAAAGATGGAGTATTCACTCGCATTCCACTTCTAAGGATTTTGTAACTATATGAGTGGATATGGAGCCTATACTGTCTCACCGCCAGTATACAGTATAGAGCCTATACTGTCTCCGGTATGGAGCTAAGCTTTGTAAGTAGGGTACAGTTATGGTGTGCTCTTGATAGTCCAAACAGTTTTCCAAATTTTTTCATTTAACCTTTAAACTGGGCTACAGTTTTCTTGGCCTCCCCTTCCCCTCCTCCCTCCACGGAAAAAAAAGTAAATAAATAAATAATTCCGAAAGTCCCGAATCTACCGCAAACGTATTTATATAGTCCCAGAATCAAGGATGAAGAAATCAAACGTTCTGCTGTTACTTTGAAACATAGAAGCGTCTTCTCCAATAATCCCTTTAGGCCTAAGTCGGGGCGTCAGATGAAAGTCTAAACTGGAAATCGCCTAATGGAATAATTGTCTAATATCTGCGTAAATAGAAAAAAAATCTGGAAAATCATTTAAGCGGAATATCGTATAATGGATAATCGTACAATGGATTATCGTTTAACTGGACAATAGTACGGCTGCGGTTTCTGGTGTTAAATGCATAGCCGCAGCGAGCGAGGCAGGGATGTTAAACGATTATCCATTATACGAATTTCGTCTTAGACGATTTTCCGTTATATTTTTATACTGTGCGGTATACGATCTTCCAATATGCGTTTTTTGAGTTAGACGATAATTCCTTCCTCCCCCCCCCCCCTGCCCCCAGTCGTTTTGTACAAAACTGAGAAAAAGGTTTCACTATTTGGTCACACTCTCCCCCGCTAACATCATCGTCATTAATGACAGATTCGAAATAAATTGACATACGACCCCTCCCCATTCCTGAATAGCTGGGCCTGTGTTAGGTTTGACGACTTCACTTCCACCGTCAAAATTTATGCAGGAGCCAAGTTTTTTTTTTTTTTTGTGACTAGTACTGGCCATTTGTTCTTACATCCATAACTAATCTGCTTCAGCCGGCACATCCCATCAAACGTAGTCTTTGCAGACATATAGACGAATAAAAAAATCCAGATTAAAAGAACGTAATACATTGGAAGAGAGTCGGGGAGGGAAGCAAGCTTTAAAAACCCTCAATAACTCATGGCCATATCTACATATTTAAACTCAACCCAAGCCTAAGCTCCACCCCTGCGTAAACGGAAAACCATAAATATCATTATGAAAAAAAATCATGTTGAACCCAGTGGTAACACGCAACAGGTTTTTCTTACAGTCATTAGAAAAAAATAGGAAAACACATGACACAAAACCCGAGGTGATTTACTGATACAGTACGCGGAGGGTATCGCTTGGCTGTCAACGACCAATGAATCTTCAAGTGCCTTGTGAATCAGTACAGAGAAGTGGGGAGGTAGAAGGGACGCAGATTATAAAATATATATACAGCGCCTGTTACGCCTCGATTTACTGCGTACCAATTGCCACCAAATGTGCGACATCGTGTTGGGCTATATGGTTGTTAGTGGATCAAATATTTCACGTTGGTATATTACACACTCCGAACGGTCCTAGAAAGAGTCAAACTCACTGACAAAGTTTTTACGTGCGTTTTTATATCCCGATTCCAAAGCGTGACCCTCTAGCATAAATTTGGAAGAAAAAGCGTGCAATAAATTAAGTTATATTTATCAAGGACCGCGGTAGCGGTCCGTATGTAAGCCTCAGCATGAACTTCCATGTTAAACGTCAAACTTTGAACTCCTATAGTCTCGCCCAGAATTGACATAGACCAACGAAATTCGGTATTTGGGGTCGTGTCGTAACTATTTCACCACATTTCACAAATTTTAATGACCACAATCAAACCGTTCGGCGTCCACACATGGCCATTTCTTGTTGTTGTTGTTGTTGTTGTTGTTGTTGTTGTTGTTGTTGTTGTTGTTGTGTTGGGACTCTTTGCCCTCACCTGGAGACCGAACCATTGAACCGATTTTCAAATTCTATAGCTTAAAACGTAGGTCTGGACAAGGCCTAGGGCCTTTCGCAGGCTATTTTAACGTAACTACAATATTTTTGACACGGAAAGCCAAATGGGTTAAAACTTTTGCTCTCACCTAGAGATCGAACCAATGAACCGATTTTCAATTTGTATAGCTTAAAATGTAGGTATTAACACCGACCAGGGCCTTTTGAACCCGATTTTGATGTGACTGCAGTATACTCGTCGGCAGAGCAATTATTATTGCAGAGCACTGGGCAGAAATCATTAATGTTGCTGTTGGGACTCTTTGTCCTCACCTGGAGATCGAACCACAGAACCGATTTTCAAGTTCTATAGCTTAAAACGTAGGTCTGGGCAAGGTCTAGGGCCTTTCGCATGCTATTTTAATGTAACTGCATTATTCTTGACACGGAAAGCCAAATGGGTTAGAACTTTTGCTCTCACCTAGAGATCGAACCAATGAACGAATTTTTAATTTGTACAGCTCAAAATGTAAGTATTAACACCGATCAGGGCGTTTTGAACACGATTTTGATGTTACTGCAGTATTCGCCTCGGCAGAGCAATTATTATTGTAGAGCACTGGGCAGAAATCATTAAGTGGAGTAACAAATTTTTCAGAAATTTTGCAGAAAACATAAATTTGGTACACAAGTCTTTCTTAACAGTAAAAATCGAACCAGCCATGGACCCCAATGAAATACCCAAAGTGC
>JAHWFP010143564.1:0-20118 GCA_023313725.1 Lithobius niger | reverse complement strand
GCCACGTTAATACTTTCATTTTAAAACGAAGAAATTGAAAACCCATTCATTGGTTCGATCTGTATTATGCGAGAAATATTTCCCAAACAGAACTAACAACTACAGCAGTATTGTAGTAACACAAAAAACCATGGTAGGAGCAAAATTTCCCAAACAAGCGTAACAACAAAAACAAAAATGTGTAGTCATGTTAAAATTGCATTCAAAAGGACCACATTCTTTTTAATACCTTCACTTTAAGCTAACAAAATTGAAAATACGTACATTGGTATGATGTCTAGGTGAGAGCCAACTTTCCCCAACAAAAAAAAACCAAAAATAACAAAAATAAATAAAAAAAAATAAAAAATAAAAAAATAACAAAAACAAGACGAAGAAAATCATAGTCACATTGAAGTAACTGATACAAGTTCTTTGGTCTTGTTCATACCTGCGTTTTAAGCAATAAAAATTGAAAATCGGTTCATTGGTTCGAGCTCCAGGTGAACGGAAAAAATATCAACAACTACAATAACAAGAATTGGCCATTCTGTGGAGATCAAAAGTTTCGATTGTTGCAATAATAATTTTTAATCAGTGAAATGACGTGATGATCCCAAATGCCGAATTTTGTTGTTCTACGTAAACTTTGTGGAAAACTATGAAGTTTGGAAGTTTGATGTTTAACATGGAATTTCATGGAGTGGCGAATTGTTCAGTATAGAAACTCACCTCAAATTCACTGTAAATATGTATTGATAAACTCTTAAGCACGAAAAATATGTATATATGCCTGAAAAAAATTATTAATTTGAGGGAACAAACAACAGAAAACACGTAGGCTGAGACATCAACGTCGCAATAATATGTGACAAAAAAATTTCCAGTGTACTAAAATACTAGCTTTTTTCTTCTCTTTTTGTTTGTATCTGATCATTTAGAGTAGGGGTCCTCAATCTTTTTTAACTGAGGGCCATATTGCACAATTGGTTCCTTTTGGCAGGCCTGATTTTTCCCAGTCTAATCCTAGTTGGATGCTTGGGCTTGCTTCTCACTTGCGGCCGAACAACAAAAAGAATACCAAGTGAATAATATCATGAAATGGCAAATAAAGGGTGGACCAGACAGAACTGCTTCGCAGGTCGCATTTGGTCCCCAGGCCATAGTTTGGGTACCCTAGCTTTAGAGTATTAGGTTTTTTTAAGGCTTACATCCGTATTTTATACGTTTAAAAAGTTTTTTAAATGCCTACAAATAACGGTTTCAGGGGTGCTACCGGGAGTACCAGCTTTTTTCACATTTTTTTCACATTCTCACTTTTTATTTTTTTCACATTTTACGCATACCGTTTTTAATTTTTTCACATTTTCACGTAATTGGTAATTTTTAACTTTGTCACACACATACATGTGACTGGATTGAAAATCACTGAAAAACCCACCAAAAGTAAAAGGAAAAAAGTAGCCTAATACTAATAATAAAAAGATACAAAGATACAAAGATACAAACCGGGTTCTTTTTCTTTGAAAATTTTCGGATATATTAAAGAACGAGACTTTTGATATAAGTGATAATCATGATAAGGGATAATTGAGCTGAACCTTTTTGATATAATCAGGTAAACTAGATTTGAGTTGAAGGAGATAATTCTGAGCTGTTCAGCGCATTTTGTCTAATTGCTTTAATGGCTCTTGAATCCTAGCACTTAATTGCTATGCATGGTGCCACGTCCATGCATGATTAAACATTATGAATGATTATGCGTGATTAAATATCCGAGGAAAAGGTAACCTAACATTTACGTAAATTTGACTAGAACCACTGTTAATAAACACGCCATTAACAGGAATACCGCAATTATTGTCAACAGCAAATTCATAATAAATATATTCTGTAGAGACTTTCAATGATTATTCAAATTTCATTTATCTAGTTCATGCTTCACGTAACGCTTCAGTAAGCCATTTTATTACATCATTTCGTGTCTCCTCGTTGATTTATGTTTATATTTATTGTAGTTGCGTATACATAACAGTTGTTTTAATGACCATACAAAATGCGTATGGATACGTTTTAAATGCTGATATTCAATAACTGGATTAGAAAACCATGTTAATTCTTTTGTTAGTGGGCAATGACGTCGTCTTTGCAAACACTTCATCTGCATCAACTCAGGAATCTTCCAATAAAGAGAGCACATTGATTGTGGTTAAGGATGAAAAAGGTTAGTCTGTGTTATTTGTATGACGTGTATCATTTTTTAAGCTGAAAATATTTCATTCAGTTGTAATAGCTTTAGTTAAGATAAATATACAGTGTAAGTTTTAATTATGTATCCATGTTGGATATTACAAAGTAAAAGCCAGAAATAGAACAAATACATAAAACTCGCCGTTTCGGTTCACCTCAGAGCCATTATCAAGAGTAACAAGTAAAACGAGTTAGAAATAGCACAGGAAATCCTCGATTCAAGTTGAAAGTAAAATTTCCATCTTAACAAGACAGAATTTTCTAGGATGTGTTTTACAAACAGAACCGTAAAATTAAAAAAAAAATTAAAATCTAGAGGGGACTTCAATGTGTGTTCTGACCTGTAGCACCAAACGAAGTGCCAGTAATGAGTGAATCCTGTGTGTCGAAATTTGTCAAGTTGAAATTTATTAAATAATTAGGTGTACTCTTTTAACCTTTTGGTGAAGGGTTGAAAGGGGGGAATGAACTGAAATGCACGTAGTTTCAAAAATAAGACGGGTACCGTAATTAGGTATTTGGAATACAATTTTGGTTCCGGAAATATCTGGTTTATGTCCTATTTTTATAGTGCTGAACAATGAATTGTTTGCATCTTTAAGTTTGAAGTTAAATTTGTGGTAATGAATAAGTTGTCGTTCTCTTTGTTATATGTAACTGGCTGTGCATGCATGATCCGCACAAGGAATTTGATAATATTTTTTTATTGTGGTTGGGCACTTTGAATTTGCAGCCTTTTTTGTTCTTCTTGTTTCAAGTTGGATTGGTTTTTGCTTACAAGGTTGATTTCCTGTATAAGCACAAAGCCATATAATGTGTCCATTACCCCTTGAATGTATGAGGCACTGAGGTTGCATGTTGGAGGGGGGCGGAGATTCAGTTCTGTTGAGCCAGGCCATGCTTGTGTAGTAAACAACACGGTTGGAACGGAAAACGAGAATTGATGTATCTGTTCAAAATATATAGAAATTCCTGGAGTAGGTGCTGAGCTATAGCACGACTTAATTCATTCTTTAAACTACTGTACTGGTATATAGAATCGGTGTAGGAATAAAATGGAATCATTCCAGTAGTTTTTGACGGGTTTCATAATGTAGTAATTCAAAATTTCGATATGAGTTGATAAAACATGTGATGTCAAGGAAAGAAATGTAGTTCGCTGATGGGACTTCCATGGTAAATTTAAGTGAAGGGTTAAACTCATTGAGATGGTCCAGCATATTTTGATGTTGTGATTTAGGGGGAAAAGGGCCATGCTGTCATCGACAAAGCGTTTGTAATGCAGTATACTCGGAAAATTTTTGCACAGGTCGTTATGAATTTCGTTCTGAAAATATCACATACGAATTGTGCAATGGGCCTTCTCATAGGGTCACCTGGATGCAGGTGAAAAAAAAATTTGTAGAGGAGGAAAGTAGTGCCAAAAATCATTTCTAGTGTATTCATGAAATCTGTGACCTCCCAGTCAAGTTGGTGGACGGGGGAGGTGTCAGATTTTAATTTATCTTCAATAATTGCCAAAAGTAAGTTCCTGTCAATGGATGGGTACATGCTTTGACGTCAAACGACACCCAATTGTAATCTAGGGGCACAGTAAGAGATTAAAGGTCAGCGATGACAGATAACGAGTTTGGAACGGTGTGGTTGCCCCTGACTAATTATTTAAGGGTTGGTACAACCAAGTTAACTAGTAATAAATGGGATGTATGTTTGCCACTGGTTTTAAGTCTAATAGGGCGGCCTTCCTTTGTGAGTTTTGATTTGTGATAAAATGAGTGGTGGCAAGTGATTAAGTTTGTTATATTCACTGAGTATTTCTGGTTGTAGTTTTTTATTATCTGTTAGATGAGCCAGGGCCGTCAATTTTGACATAGGATGAAAGTCAAGAATAACGGAGGTGTTAATGTGCCCCAGTTATTGAAAAACTCTGCGATCCAGTCACTGCGATTCAGTGGCTGTAAACTGGCTGTAAAAAAACTAGTGGATCAATTTCATGAATAGCAAGTTCTTCAGGAAAAAGTGGGTGGTTTGATAAATTATAAACCCAAAGCTCGTCTGGGAATGACAGCAGTGGTTATGTAGTAGTAGGCGGTTCTAATTTGGTGTGAATGGTATTGGCAGGCAGTAATTCATTGATAATTTCCTTCTGAATCTTCAAATGGTGGTTGGCATGGCATTCTAAATATTTATAAAATTTATTTCGTAATTTGTTGTAGAAAATGCTGGTATGAGCAGTGGCTAAGGCGTTCAAATAAGAAAGCAAATATTGAAAATTAAACCAGGAAAATGTGGTGAAATTGTTGCCAGTTGTGAAGAAATAAAACCCCTGAGTTGTGATAAATTAATAATATTGTGCATACGAAGTGCTTAAACACGAGATTGTCACAATTCATATGCACGATATTACAGGTCTAGCTATGGTATTCCGGCTGTCTATAGGATCACCTTGTTCAAGGTAATAATGGCCTTTCCATGTTGTTTATTCTTATGCTCAGCGCTATTATTATGTTGTTGCCTTTGGCATACCATACGTTGGAACAATAAGGATATGATGAATGATGCGCTACTTGCTTCTCTGCAAGGAGTGTAATTGTAGCATAAACAAGGGGTACATAAATAAAACTGACACTGTGAGTTATCGCCCATTTCACGAGGACGTAACAATGTCGAGATGCACTGCTGGTGACATTGTTTCGATCAGAACGAGGATGCAGTCTATAACCAGTTTATGAACTCATTTCAACATTAAACAGGATGGAAGGCTAAATCAGCTCAACAGGTTTAAATCCCTAGTTATTTATTAATTATAAATTCCACCATCATTGTTAAGCACGTGTTTGGTGATAGCTGCTCAATACTAAAAAATCCTTCAATCAACAAGCAAATGAGAACTTGTCCTTTCATCCAACAACAAATCGTCTAGTTAACAGATTGTTGCCAAACAATACCGCGACAAGCATCTTTAAACTTAGAATTTTACCCCTACTTTTTTGTTTTTCATTACACCAACTGCTATTCAACTGTGTTGTCATGCCACGTTCGTATCGACCGTAGTTTAAAGTATGATAAGTTACAACTGAAATCAAAGCAGTCTCCATTATCCGGCATACTTTTTTTTTAAATGGCCCATGCTATACCTGTCAAGCATTGTTAAAGAGGTACTGTTCGATTCCTGGTGCTCCTTCGGCAAATAAAGGAAATGAGAAATGCCTTTATAGAGTCAAGTACTTGGAACAATGTAGGTTTACCTTGACAGGCTGTTTTGGAAACGACCTCAGAATCAACAATAAATCCTCAGGTTGTACACTCGGAAGTATTCCTGCTTTCCTCGATCACTTCAAAAACAGCTTCTAAAGATTCATTGTTGCAATATAAGGCCAATAACTATTGCTTTGTCTACTGTCTGACAATAAAAATATAAAGAAGTATGAAACAGTTCACTACAGAGCCATGGAGGCACTGTGAGGCATGAAGCTATATTTAGTAGCCTAAGCCTAATGGTCTTTTTCTTTAGCAGTTTTCTATGAAGCTACATTTAGGTTTTGTTAGGGTTCAAATTACGAAGATATTTAAAAAGATGAATCGCATAAAAATTATCGTAGATATTTTTAGCACGTATTCCAAGGAGTAATACCAACTTATACTGTATAGTGCAAGGTTGTCATGAAATTTACTACTGAAAAGTGGTGCCAACTTTTCATAGTCTTATTTTTAATTTTAATTTTATGTTTTTATAATTCCTATACCATATCTTACCAAACAAATCTGACGAATTCCGATTGTAATTAAAATTAACTACAAGCCTACTATAATATTATTCACTGGCATAGTAAATGCATTGTTGGTAATTTTTCAGTACGTTACCTCAGTACTACGCCATCATCAAAATTATATTACCGATCAGCGATTATGATAGTGTCTAGTTTGTATAGTGGTCTAGTACATTGTCGGCCCAGGCCAAAGACCTGGATTCAATACCCAGTCTCACGATGGCACGTAAATTTTTCGTCATATTAAAATCGTTTCTTAGTTGTCTTAGCAATTTACAATGGTGGCTCCATTGTGTTTCTTCGTTTAGTAGTAAGACATTCACTAGTTTTGGGATATCACTCTGGCATTCGTAGTTTTATTGTTGGGATATTATCTCTTTCCATTGTTCAAAATAGGCTGATATATTGGAATTGTTACGTAAAGACAAAAAGAATTACAGTTGTAAATATGGAAAGTGGAGAAACTGATGAAAAATAAATCAAAGAGGAAAATCCAAAGGCTGAAAACCAAGGTAATGTGCTGAGAAAACATGCAACAAGAAAGGTCAAATTAAAATTATGGTGTAAGAACCGAAGTGTGTAATTTTTTGCCATGAATGACACAAAAATAATTATTGTATTTCTATTTTTCCCTTATGGCAGCAATTGGTTTCTCTGAACAGTGCCCTATAATCATATTGCATAGTTCTGTATTAATAAAAGGTAAATTTTAAATTATTCTTGTTTGATTAGCCACCGTCATGAACTTTCGCATTTACCCATGCTGCAGTTATCATGTAGAACATTATCATAGCTTCACAAAATGCAAGAGATGAATCACTTCGACGAAAACTATTTATTAGTCATTACTGTGATGCCAAAATTGTAAAAAAAAAATAGGAAGAGGGCATTTATAAAGCAACAGATAAAATTCAGCAGGTTGGATAAAATCTTCTTTATTTGACGTAATAGGCCTAGGACAAGTAAGGTTTGGTCTTACGTTAAAAATAAGCAGAAATTTCCAGTTTGGTTTATCTTTTGCTATGAGATATCATATTACAGCAACAGTCTCAGCATAAAAACACTGAAAAATTATTATTTAGTTTCATATTGTGGCTTCAAAATGGGTTCATTGGGACTTTAATTGGATTGAGTCTTTATAGTAACAAGAAATGGTACCAAAATATAGGAATTTACACAATTTTTCATATTACAAAAGTTTTTTCTTCCTCTGCCACATACTACTTTTTCTTATTTTTTGTATTAGCGACCCTGGGGATTCGATCCGGCATTTACTTACCTGGGCACTGGGTTGTGCTTGCTCCTGCTATTGGGGTCTCTCGACCCTTTGCAACGTTAATGGGGCGCGTTAGAAATTTTTCTAAGGCCTCCCTGGTGGCATGTTCTAAAAGTTGATTGTTGGTACAATAGGGGAAAAGTTGCCGATCTTCATCTGTCTTCTGTTTTGTTGGTTTAATTCATGGTAGACTTAATGGTATGGCAACACTAATTCTGAAAATTCCGGTGAATAGGAAGCCACCAATCCATCAATCGTCTTTTCCTGCTCATCCATCTAACCTCAAGCCACCGTTTTCTCACGTTTACTTCTGCTATTATTCTAGTTTGGGGCTGAATCAGCATGTCGGGTAGCATGCTGTGGGCTTTTCCATCTTGCTGCATATCTGTGATGCCAAACGCACTGCACTGTGACTGACGTTGGCACTAATGATCTAGCTGTCGACACGTCATTAAGCTTCAATTTTTCCTGCCCCTTTCCCTTCCCCCGAACGCCATGCTCGCCGATGTGGCACACGACTTTAAATGAGGCGATGCTGTTAACAATAACCTACAAGTGCCTGGCATTATCGAGACCCTAATCTGCAGTTACCAGAATTTCATTATAAAGATTTTTCACGATTTTTTTTGCACTTTTCCAAGAACGGAATTTCATTATTACTTTCCCAGACGTTTCAAGTTTTTCAAAGACTCGCACGAACCCTCAGTTACCTGTGCAGCTGTCCTAAGCACACTAAGACAATTAGTTTGAAACATTTTCCAGCCATGTCGTTTAGCCAAGTAAAATGCAACAATCATTAGCTGATAAAACTTGTGCAAAACTAAAAATGGCAAAAACATTTGGCTACAGCAGTAAAGTTTCACGTAGACTAAACAGTACAGCAACACTCTGTACCTTACAGGAAGCCTTACGGGAAACTGTACCTGTGTTCCTTTGCTGTTTTGACTTCGAATCCGTTAAAGTTACCTTAAATATCAAACGTATTCGTTTTTGTTTTCTAGTATATATCTAGACACATGCTAGCGTGTCGCAGTCGCGGCAAGTTAAGCAATAAACTTTACATCAATTCATATGTTGGGGACGTAAACCATTGTAGCATGAGGCCACAATGTAAGTGTTTAATATCCTGACGCATAGATGGGATACATTTCAGGTACTTGGGCAAAATTAATAATGCAGCACAAACACTTAAATTGTCTTAAATCGAGAGCAATGACCCACCTAAGAAAAATTAACTCATGTACGAATGTAATCTGAGCGGCTTTCAGTTCAAAAACTGACCCTCAATAACGTTGCAAATGTGTTACTAGTCATTTCTTCCACCTAGCTAGTCCGCTCAACCCCATGTCAAATCCCACGGGCTAGTAATTCACCGATCTAAGATAAAGGGTAGGCTTACAACTACCAAATTAGACGAATTGTTGTATTACGATACGAACTGCTTCCTCTTTCTTGTTTGCAGCCTAAGAGTGTACTGGATTGGTGTGGGAGGGTGCATATATGCGTAAGCATTGTTATAACCATTGTTTTGTCAGCATCGCCTCTCATTGGATGGGGAAAATTCTAACGATAACAACGTATGTAATGACGTGCGTATATGGTCACACTCTAGTGTGTCCGGCAAATCTAAATATTGTTGTCAAAGAAGGTGTGTACACGTCCACTCCACGAAAGATATGTTACATAAAAGAAAACCAACAATTGGTAAAGAGACCACCAAGTTAAGAAAGGTTCAATCTCTCAAATGAATAATACGAAATAAACAAATTAACAAAATTAAAATAAAACCAAAAGTCGGTAAAGATGCCACTAAGTTAAAATTGGTTCGACCTCACAAAGGAGTAATATGAAATTAAAATATTAGAAAAATGGACACTCAATCTATTGTTGACGTGGCACGTTATTACACATCTGCAGACTAGTTGAGATAAGTCAATACACAATTTTAAAAAAAGTGATAGCATAGCATATCACAACCAAAATTTGTAAAAGGTATCGCCAAGTTGAGAATAGTTCAACCCTCAAAGGAGTGATATAAACACACCATACCAATTGCAAAGTTAATCGCAAGAATAATACTTTGGACATTAAAATTAATTAAAACTTTGACTTTGCTACCAAAAGAAGCAATGTTCTAGTTTGCATTTAACCTTCGAACTATTAGTCAGTGAGATAACTGGGCGATTGTTTTGGAAACTCTTTTGAAGGGATGAACCATTCTTAACTTGGCAGTCCCTTTTATCCGTTTTGGTTATTAATGTGATATATAAATAACAGTAAGAATCAACTATATTTCAATTACATGGAAAGCTAAATTTTCTTGTCACCCAAGGGTGTCACCCAGGTTACATGACATAACCAACTCGGATGTTAGGGGGTTCAATTGCTGTACTACACGGTTTGAAAAGACAACTTACTACACTCTATTTTCTTTTAGGTAAAAAAAAGTTTTAATTGATAGCATCTAATATAAGCATTTCCTCGGACACAGAAAAAATGTTTGTGTCTGCATCAGCCAGACCAAAAAGGGGGATATAAATCTACCTGTAATTGGCTCAATTCCTGTGATTCTTGAAACTGGAGAGATACTTGATAAGAGTTCTCTGCACCGGTAAAACTAAATTTATAACGTTCAATAAGTGAAGAAACCAGAAATAGGTCCGGGCATATTCGACAATACGTCATACATAAACAACGACTGATCAGCCTAGCATTGAAGACAATACGGCACCAATGTTTTGGAAGTTTTACATTAGAGATTAGGTAGATCCCCAGATATTTTATCTCTTATTTCGATTCCAGCTATATGTCACGAGTATGTGAAGTTGTCCTATGTAAGTTTTCCAATGGAAAGGTTAAACATTTTTTTGCATTAATTGGAACTTGCCACCGTTATGACCAGCTACTTATAAAATGTAGGGCTGTTGCGAAGAATGGCGATCATCATAAATTTCTACTTCGTTATAAACCTTTATATCGTCTGCATATTTAGGTAACTTAACAGTAACACTTTTAATTGATGAAACGGAGACAAAAAGAACAAACATTAATGAACCCAGAACTTAGAACCCTGTGAAATACCACTTGTGCGGTTTCCGACACTGACTCTCCAATAACTACTACCTGAGACTACACACATATTTTATCCAATCACGAACATTTCCATCGATATTTAGTTTTTTTTAGTAATTTACAGTGTACCACCAAGTACAGCCTTTGGTGAAATCTATACAGACAACAATCACTAGAATACCACACTCAATGGATTTAGTCAAGTTATTTATGCAGTTTAGAAGTAGTAAGTTAGTCGAGCAACGAGGCAAGAAACCGTATTGGCCATTTAGCACAAGGTTATATTTTGGTTCAGAATTGCTTCACGAATAATTTACTCTAAGATCCTACATGCCACACACGTAATAAAAATTGAGCTATAGTTTGCAGGTTCAGCTGCATTGGCCGTTTTAAATGTAGGAATGACTCGTGCCGTCTCCCAGCACTTTAGTAATATGCCTGAAGTGAAAGAAGATTTCATTAATTAGAATAGGTCGAACAGCTCTGGGGCAAGTATCTAGTAGAAATTTGTTGAAAAATTATCGGAACATATTGCTGAACTTTTTATAAGTGTTCTTAATTTGGTTTCAATTCTCAGGATTGCAAAAGCAGCAGACTTAATTTTCGGATTTTTTGGAGTACATAAAAAATTTCCAAAATTATATTCTAATGGTTAAAATATATTGTTAGCCATTACAAAGTTTAACAAAAAGTAAATTCAGGAGCAATTTAATATGATTTGTCTGGGTCATTTGTTTATAATTTATTATTGAAAACAATGGGCTTCACTTTGCTGGTTTCCACTGGCTTCGTCCTGCTCAATCATAGTTCATCGTCTTTCAGGTCCTTACGTTTACGTGCTTGCTACAGTGTTATAGTCAAGACAGGCTAGGGATGCAGTGCAGGACTGTATAGAACCATAACCGTGAGTGGATCCTGCCTCAGTCGTGCATGTCTTCCGACCTTCACTTTCATTGCACCTTCAGGTTTTGCCCGTCCCTTTGACTTGCACATGTTGGACTCCTTGGTCCGTGTTTCAAGATGGGTTGGAAGGGCGACCTACTTATTCGTCGCAAACCATGAGTGCGGAAGCGGGAACTTTTAACAACAGTGAGTCCTGTATAAGTGCCCAACATATGGGCGTACGACAACCGGACACCATGTCAGCCAGACTGGCAAACCACATGCCTTTTCCACAAAAGGCATTGGGTCTCAAATGCTTCCTCGGTCGGGTGTAGAGGCCGGGTCAAATCTGGCAAAGACTCTAACTAGATCCAAATCCTGCAACCAAAATTGAACTGGTCACTTACACGCAACAGACACCTTCCCATGCCTTGCCATATGGCCTTTGGTTATTTCTTCCAATCATTTGCAGCGTCCTACTGAGGGGAAGTGTTCCCGGTTGAAGCTGCTAGCAGCTCACAACACCTTCTATTTGGGTACGTTTGCCACAGATTTTTTTAAAGTGCAGCCGGATGAATGCCCATTGTATCTTCAAGAATTACCCGTTTTCCTACGAATGGTTTCAAGTTCTCATCAACTTCCTTCAAATTTCTTGCAACTTTCCCTCATGGTACGTTTTTTTGCTCTAGTAGAAGTAGAATAGAATAGAAGGTGTCGGGCTGTCGGCCAGTAAGCTTAGAGTGTTTTTAGGGCGAAGAGTCAGATGTTGATTGGAAGTTACTACCAATCGAAGTTACTACGAGGGAGGAAACCAGACCACCCAGAGGAAACCCTCGTGCAATGGTTGGGGAAACAACCAAAGAAACACTCTGTCCATATGCACTTCCCTTCACCAGGATTGAACCCGGGTCTGTAAGAAGCCAGAGATATACAGCTGGGACCAAGACGCCTATCGAACCTGATGCCCCAGTGGTCGCTGTTACCCATGCACCCGATTTCGGGTATCAAGCCTTAGGTGGAGTTATTCCACGTTTAGGCCTGTAATCTCAACCAACCCAACTCCAGGTCGAGAACCATCCACCTGCCACTGAAAGAGGAGCACCAGCATTGGGCAAGGGTACTTTGGCTACTAAGCCAGAGAGATCGCCACTCCCAATCCCCACATTGCCCACCACCACGTTTACTAGCCATTATTTGGGGAATCCTTGATAGTTTCCCTTCCATGACTTAGTGATATGTTTGAATTTAGTGGGTAATCTCGTCTGATGCGCTGTCACTTTTACGGTTTTTTGGCAATTTCCTGTTTCGGGGAATGAACCCTAACTACAAAGAGGTTACCGCTAATCCGTTTTGTGGATAGTCGAAATGAAGACAGCAAGGATACAATGGTTCTGGAGTTTAAATCTTCCATTGCGGCATGAATCCCTGAAGTCGTTACAGTTTCATGCAATAGTCACAGTCCTAGACTTCTTCCACATTATCCCCTTAACACATGGACAGAACACAATCAAGCCATGTGCCATTTGCTTCACTGTCTATGAGATTTCTGAAAGAAAGTAGCCAGCAGCAAACGCCATGTAGCATCACCAACACCACAATGGGTAATGTTACCCTCGTCATAATAGGAGAGGTTGCACCGGTTATGTGGTATCTTTCCATATCTTAATGATCACTACAGTGAGCCAACCGATCTTCAAACTAATTCGTGGCATAGCTCCGTGAAAGTATTGCCTGTGTGTGTCGCTGAATTGTGCACCATCCTCTCCCAAGGGAACAGAACAGAAACTGTAGAGTAGATCATGTTTGGACCCAACTGTGCACGTCACCTGGATAGTGGGGAACAACAAGACAAGGAACCCCTGAGATCCTTATCTGCCATGACTATTTCCTTCCCGACTCATGTAGGCAGCGGCCGTGCTAAACACACCTACTCAACAGGATGAATACCTTGTAGATAATCTTTGGCATTGATAAATCCCATCCAGAATAGTTCTGTAGGCAATGGCCCAGCAAGAAATAGCCACTTGGCATGACGTGTTTCCTAGAGGTCCTTGTGTGCCGTTGCGATATCCCACCCAGGAATGAAATGTAGTCAGAGGCACTTCAAGATATAGCCGCCCCGCAATACATGCACCCTGGAGATCCTAGCTTGCTAATCCTATCTTGTAGAGTCCTGTAAGTAGCAGTCTTTCAAGACGCAGCTGCCGAGCGAGTTATGCACCTTGGATATCCTTGTCAGCCTTTATGATTCCAGTCCAGAAGAGTCCTGTAGGCAGTGGCCCTCCAAGATAAAGCCACCCAATGAGCAACCCTGGAGACCTTTGTCGGTTTTTATGATTCCCGTCCAGGAGAGCCCTGATGGTAGAAACCCTCGGTGCGTCGAGCCAGCAAGACTGTATCCCAGAGACGCTCACTAGCTGTAATGCTTCTGGGAGAGTTCTGTAGACTTCCGAGTGATAAACAGCCTCCCCATAAGTGTGCGCCCTTAAAGCTTAGCCTATTTTGTTCATTTCATTTTCATTCCCTCCAATGAGTACTGAGGGAACACCATCCTATGACTCAGATCATTTGTTAGGTAAGTTCGCATGAGGTCCCACTACCTTGAAACTGTCAGCATTCATTCACAAACCCAAAAAAATGTCTCGGTAAGAAAAAAAGCAGCAAATGCGCATTATAATTGCGCACAAATGCACACAAATGCGGCAGAAGGCGTGCACGATTTTTACACACTCACCAGTCAAGTGTACTTTCCACCACTCATGGTCAGTGACACTGCAGATTGGCACTGCAGGTCTTTCTTAAACTGTTCTTGGAATTCCTCACCTTGATCTGGTCTGTCACCCTTCATTTTATTAAAAGACTCGAAGTTCTTCGTATACTTTTTGTGAGAGTTCGGCAGGGTTCAACAGTTCTGTCATGCAGCAGATCCGTCACAAGCCACAGATGCGGTCTATGCTAGACAGCTGGTCAGTGTCCCCTCGCCAATCTAAGGCTGTGCAATTTGGAACACTGAGCCGAAGCTCGACCATCAGCCATTCTGTGGTAGGCTTGGACCACGCCGTAGTCGGAAGATCAGGCTATTGGATCCAATTTGCAGTGCCAGCCACCAGCTCGAGGGCTAAGGCTTTGCCAAGTATAGAATGGAGAGAGCCGGACTACGCACAGAACATCTCTACCCCACACGCCAATGACATACGCTCTCGTTTCCAGGCCGAACATTTCCAACCGCACCAGTTACCAGTACCAACAACCTTTGACCCTTAGTAGGCGTGGCCTCGGGACTTACAATTCTCATATTCGAGATTCGAAAATCCTGCACAAGTAGGGCGTGTATTTTTCTTTTTCAGCTTCCAATTTCTCACCGTGGAATGGAAAAAATATAGGCTAGGCTAAAAGGAAGGGGTACTGACGAGACAACCTATGTCCCCTGAGAGGTAATACGTGTCACCAGGATCAACAACTGTACTGGGAAGGATGGTTAGTAGTAATGTGGTTGGGTATATTCAACTAAGTCAGTCCAGCCACCACACAGGTCCAACAACAGCTTGACGAGATTAAAACAGTGTACTGCAAAAGCCTGAAGGCAAGGACCCACCGTTCACTGGCAGCCTTGCTGTCATCGACCCATTTATGCCACATTTCACTCGTCCAGTCACTCCACCAACTTATAATAGTGTACCTGCAAAAGGCCCCTAAGGACAGTCGAGGCCCGACCACTCACCACCCGTCTTGCCTCACTGGTCCAAAAACATCTTGACCAAAGCTTGCCCAATGCTTTGAGAGACTATTGGCATCTCCAGAATCAACAGTTGCACTCATAAGGTTGTTTAGTAGTAATGTGGTCAGTTATATTCAACTGCGCTAGTTTTGCCACCAAACCAGTCCTACAACAGCTCGACCAGTTTAGAACAGTGTACCTGCACAAGCCGAAAGGTAAGGACCTACCACTCACTGCCAGCCTTGACATCGTTGGCCAGCTGACACACTATTTCAACACTGTAGTTTAGATCGGCCATACATACACAGTACGCCTTGCATCTAGCACTACTGTTGTGTACTAATATATGCACCACTTCTATGGAGCATATTTGTATTTTGCAATGTAACTTTTTATGTCTATACAAAGCATCTTGGCACCCCTTACTGTTGCTGCCCAACGACCACCTAAACTGTAGCAGTTTCGCACAGTTGTAAACACAAACGCAAGGTATACCTCCATTGTCAATTTAAAGAAAGTATCCTCTGTCTCATTCTACGCACTGCAATCCCGTGCTGGGATTGGTAGCAGTCAGGGACAATAGGAATATAGGCCAATAGCCAAAGGGCCTGTATTGTTCACTTTTTCTTATCACTGATACATGCCACGATTTTTTGATTGTAAAATGTAAATCAAATTATCTTAGAAGGAAATTACAAACTCGACCACTCTTTCGTTGTTCTGTATCCCTGGAGGCCTCACATAAAGGCCCTCCCCCTTCAAAATAATGTAACTCCATCCGTAATTGACGGAATTTAATATTTTTTTTTTAATTAGCCTCATGAAATCTACTTTAATAACGTTCATATGCATTGTTAACCTAAGTATGATAGTTTGGCTGGGCAATGGGAGGAAATGTGAAGAATTCGATTCTTAACATAAATGGTTTTTTATGGGTTTTTCGCGTATTTTAGGGTCATATTAGCAAGTTACAGCCATGAAAATAGGCCTAACCGAAGTACAATTTAATTATATTTCATTTAGTCCTACTACCATCTTTGTATGTGCCTTACTTCCAGAGGAATAGCGGTTCAAACGCGCACTCACATATGCAATTTCGTATTTAGCATTTAAATTTTGTCGTGTGTTTGAGTAATGTAATTTGATTTGACTGCTGGGTTATCTGAATTCCATTTTAAATATCCGTAAATCAACTCCAACAGCCTTTCCACCCTTTTACTGCACGTGCTTCATTCTTGACCGTTGCCCCAATCCATTGTTGCTGCACGTTTTAAAAACTAAGACGCTTCCACGAAAAAAATCTGTTGGGTCATTGTTGCTGATTGTTGAAAACGGTCATTTTTCGTTAATTTGGGATTAAATTAAAATCTAAGAATATGCCTACCAGAAATTCGGAGAAATTTCCTTTCTTGCAAACCCTTTTACTAATATTTGACGCAACTATTGAGAGGAGTAGAAGGGCACACATATAAATAAATAAATAAAAACACTGAAGGATTTTAATGATGTTAGACTTTTATTCTTTCTACTAGACTTTTTATTTTCCAGCCAAAAGGTAGTTAAGTGTGTTATGTATGTATGTATGTAAAACCTTGCTATCAAGATCACAGTTTTCCACGTTTAAACATTTACCATTTATCCACCAAACTATCATACGTTGAGTAACAATCCTTATGAACGTTAATTAAGCAAATTCAATACTGGTTAAATAAAACAAAATTAATTTCCATTAATTAAGGATGGAGTTTACATACGTACTTACATCATGCATAGCCTTCATGAAAATCAAACATTATTCGCAATAATAGGCTAAATAATATTACTAGGAAAATTCAATACCTTTAGTAGGAAAAATAAAAATGTCGTTATTAAGAAAGAAGGTTCTGGCAAGCACTGTTTGCTTGTAGGCGATCTTTTGAAATTAAGTTTTTCCTTACGTTATGAGCGGAATTCACTTTTCTATGTGACAAATGGAAGATAGAGAAGTAAACTTTAATTTCGCTCTGATATAATTTTTGCCAAAAATCAATGGCAGGGGAACCCGGGGCAAAGTGGATATAGTATGTTCAAGTGCCTCCTGTGGCATAACTATAAGACTTAGCAAAGCAATGAAAACTGGTAACGATTTAAGAAACATTTGTTTTCAGAAAAAAATTTACCAATAGCATTGTTACAGTATTAATATTATATCAATATTACAGTATTACGGTACCCGAGGCAAAGTGGATACCAACCTGGGGCAAAGTGAATATGTATTAAAAACAGTGTTTATAGCTCATCAAAAGAACGAAAATCGTACCACTAAAGTGTACCTCTTCAATAGCTACTTTCAGTCCATTATCCGTGAGCTTTCTTTACATAATTGCGCACCATTCTAAAACAGAAAACAACCAAATTCCGCAAAGGTAAAAAGGCTTTTTCCTTGCATGACTTACTGGATGACCTTGACTGAAAGCACTAACAATATGTATCCAATTTGCTCCATTGTGCACCTTCACTCTGGTTTACTTCTTCCTTAAACTATACTTAAATTTTCAAACTGAATTATACTACTACTTTATTCTGCAAGAATTCTTCTTCAAAATGACACCATAATTATCTTTCGGTGACGCATAGTTTCGAAGATATCACACGTTTGCCTCGCTGACCATTATTTTTCAATCTGCCTTGAAAGCTGAAAGACGTGCCACGCACTAATCCCTCTAGTGTCAAAATATAAAACTAACGTGACGTCACTAATAAAGTAGTGCAGCAGCTAAAAAATCAACAGCACTCTAGTAGCGGTTGTCATCTTGTAATGCCTATTATCCACTTTGCTCCACATATCCACTTTGCCCCGGCTTCCCCCACTGCAGTAATTCGTGAGTGAACGTAAAATTTTATGTTAAAAATCAAATTTTTCACGTTTACTCCCATTTCCCAGGGATACAGAACCACGAAAAAGTGGTGGAGTTTGTAATTTCCTACTAAGATATATTTGATTTACATTTTAAAATTTAAAAAAAATCATGGTATGCTTTAGTGATAAGATAAACCTAAAATCTAAGCATGTTTTTGATAGTCGGCCCACAGCCTAATAGTTTTAAATTAAATTAAAACTAGCTGGAAACGTATGATTACTAAGTTGATAATGAAATTAAATACAATTAAACTCAGAAGAGCTGCTGTGAGTTTGAGAATTGGCTTCTTGGCAGTGTAGCTGTAGTTACCCACAGCAACAGGACAACAGGACTGCAGACAGCCATCAGGATTAGTCGTCAGATTTCTTGTTTATAAACCTCCTTCATAATAAAAGATCTGTGTTCCCGCAGTAGGAGTCCATTTCTTTGCACTGGCACAGGGATGCTACTTTTGAGGTTAGGGTTGCAGTGGGAAATTGGGCCAGTGTTTATGGTTATTTTAAAAGAGCAGCCACATTAACGTTAATGATTAAAATTATGATTAAAATGATGTCGATAAAAGCAAAAGGCCCAGATAACATTCCCCAAAATTTTTCAAAAATTGTGTTTGGGAGTTATCCCTTCCACTTTACGAATTATTTAATGAATCCTTAACTGTTGGAACCTTTCCGTCTTGCCTTAAAATCACAAACATTACACCCACTTTCAAAAAAAGGTAACCCCGAATCAGTTAAAAACTACCTGACCTACCAATTTTGCTATTATCATTTTTATCAGACTTGTTCGAAACAATCGTGCAAAAACATATGTACAAACACTAAAAAGCATATTTCTAATGCTGAGCATGGCTTCAGTGAGGTCAAATCCACCACCAGCAATTTACGTACTTACTGGGACTACGTCATTCGAGCTTTAGATGATGGACAGCAAATTGATGCAATCGGTTCTGACTTTGCTAAAACTTTTGAAATGTTAAGAAAACTGGGTTTTCATGGTTCGAATTTATATTGGTGTAAACCATATTTAAACAACAGATTAAATTTAAATGGTTATATTTCACGGAATATGCCAGTTAGTTCTAGTGTACCTCAAAGCTCTGCTCTGGGACCGCTTTTTCATAGTGTCTATAAACGACCTCTCTGAAGCTTTAAGCAAATGTGGTGTCCATCACATGCAGAGGCTCTGAATTTTTTTACAAGATTAAATCTGACTATGATCATGGTTTATGACAAATGGCTTTTGACTGCCTCGCCACTTGGAGCAAAACCTGTAATTTAAAATTAAACATTGATAAGTGTCATATAAATACGTTATGTTCTTAGAGAAACCTTCACCCTCTTACCCATAGCTATACAATACTATACATTAATCCATATCCAGTTAAAACGTGTTACCTCGGCTAACAACCTAGGAATTGTTTTGCAGTCTAACTGTCTTTTAATCAACATATCACTGCAATATGTACAACGCCTTAAACTCTTATTTTTTTAAAGGTCTCTCTACTTTATTACAGATTATAAAACTGTTATTACTATTTTTAATGCTGTTGTGCGCAGTATATTAACTTATGGGTCCATTGTATGGGATCCCTCCCAGATCTATTTGGTAAATGAAATAGAACGAGTGCAGGGAAATTTTGTTAGGTATGTTTGTTTCAAAATTGGGATAAATCACGATAATTACACGTACAAAGAGCTATGCTACAGTTTTCAAATTCCAACCTTACAACTATTACAAGATTTAGGCCTAAACTTTTTATACAATTTTTGCATAATAAAGTTTGTTACACTCAACTCTTAAGACAACTTTATTTTCATGTCCCCTCAGTCCTAGGACCAACAAACTTTTTGGTATCCCAAGTACTAGAACTGATCACAACAGAAGACTCTGGCATTATTCTCTACCAAACCTTTGCAAAAAAACAGAACCTTAAACTATTTACGACATTTTCCAGCTGGAAAGCTGCCAAATCAAAAATATTAGTTATTTATGTCAATTTTAAATTTATATCATAAATGTTCACTTAAATGTTCTCCTACCTCCCCTCTTGATTTTGTTACCTCTTACCTGTTCAATCAATACTGCAAAATAAATAAATAAAAAAATTAATAAAAATAAATAAATAAATAAATAAAACTTTAAGAATTATTTTTATGCTTAATTGGAGTAATGTTGGAAAAATTTAAAACGTTTAAAACGGGATAACAATGTGTTCAAAAGTGAAACTTGAAAGAAATTGTTGTCTTTAAAGTAGTTTATAATGTTTGAGTT
>JAHWFP010143560.1:0-14044 GCA_023313725.1 Lithobius niger | reverse complement strand
ATTCCCTCCTGAATGTCATTATTGTCACCGGCCACTTAGGTTCCATCATCTGCTTGTGGGATGTCACCCTCTTAATGGTCTTTGTCGCCATTTCCATCTTACACGAAACTTAGCTGCCATTTGGCTGTCTTTCTGTCCGGTTTTTTTTTTTAATTTTATTTTTGGAGGTGGTACAGAAGTGTGATAAGGTCTAGATTTGGAGTTTCTTTAACATCTCTGTAATGTGTGGCGTAGTGGCAACCTGGACACTGCACTGTGACTGAGGTTTGGTGCTACTGACTTAGATGTCGACGTGCCATTAAGCCTTAATCCCCCATGTCGTTCACTGCGCTCACTCTATTGGCGTCGATCAACGCTTCGAATAGTTTAGCTGATTTCTTTCTGATTAGTTTGTCTGTTCGAACTTTGACGTCATGAGCAGGTTTCCAAGCAGTTTCTCGCGTATTAGATGGTCAAAAAATGAAGTTAAATCAATGGCCTAGCCGGAGAGTAATTTAATTATCTTTCATTTGACGTTACTCTGATCTTTGTAGGTGCCTTAGTTCAGGAGGAGTAGAGATACACGCACGACCTTTACCTGCCTGTTAGAAAAATGGAACAGCCGTTTCATTTGTAATATTGATAGCTTTTTTGTTTGCACTACTTAACGTCGGTTTCACGAGGATGAGTTGGTTTCTACTTTCTGTCTGTACCACACTGTTCCTGTTGTAATTTTTTTGCCAATACATTCGGTCTCGTCTCCGTCATCCGTGTTTGGCACCTTTTAATACAAAACGAAGCTTGAATTTAGCTTGTTATTTTAGTTCTTGATAACGACTCCGATCTGGGAGTCGATATGCCGCATTGATTTGCTTTCTGTTTGAACTTTTTTTTTTACCCACTTCCTGGTTGGTTGACATTTTCCTACTTAATCTTCAAACTATAGTGTCCGCGGCCTACCTTGAGTTCGCCCCAGAACGAATACAGATAATCGATTGTATGTTTTCGATAGCAGAGCACCTTGTTGATAACATAGATGGCTACAAAAACAATGGCGGCCATCCATGAAAGCCGCTCCCTCCAGGAAGATGTAGTCGCTCATAAAATATCTGCAGGACTCAAGATACGCTGCGCGCACAATAGGATTGCGTTGTCTTGTTGCTGTCCGACCCCCGTTGGGATAGGATTCACCAACTCAAAGCCGTTTCCATGACTACATTATTTCTAGAAGAGGCCTCGGGTGTTCCCGTCAGTTCTACATCAGTGTACAACAATATGTAGCAACCACGATGTTTACTGACCACCGCAATCATACAGGGTGTCCACAAATTATTCACCCATAAAGAAATTAAATATAAAAAAAACGACAACAGATATTGAAAAACTGTAAATTGCCAACTGTTTAATAATAATAATAATAATAATAATAATAATAATAATAATATAAGTTTGTTGCAAACGCAACCGGAATGACAAGGACCTGGTGGTCACTGACTGCCATCCGATGTTAAAACTAAAAAAAAAAAAAACGTATAGATTACAACAACAACTCACAAAAAAACAGTTTAAGAGAGGACGACAGCTCGGCTGCAGAGGAAGGAGGACGGGTTGATGGTATTGGGTTGGGGTCACGAATGCCTTACCACCAAGGTTAGACCTACCAGGGACACAATGGTCCCCGATGGCATCGCCAAACGTGAGGGACAAGTGGTGGGGTGGGAGGGGAGGGGAGGAGCTGGCAAAAGATTTTTCCCCCAAAATTTCTGGTAATGATGGTCTCATAATAAACTTCCACATGCGCCCCTTTTGTTGCTCGGAGAATATCCAGTCGAAAATCTATTTCTCCCTAAACGTTTTCACAAACATGCCCACTGGTATCGATTTTATCGCCTGCGTGATCTTGTCCCGTAAATTCCTGCACCCAAGTTACCTTTCTTGCGTACACTTTGTCCTTTATACAGCCCCACAAGTAAAACCAGGGTAAAAAAATGGTATCAGTAGAGATGCTTAAAAATGGGCACTTTCATATACTCACCCAACAATTCACTGGCCGATGACGCAAAAACCGACCAATTCCACCAAAGGTGACGTCACGCTCAAGTCGTTTATAAACGGATTCGCTAAAACGATCGATGAGTAAAATGGCCGCCAGTGTCGGGGAAGAAGTGTTTTTGTTCACCACGATTTTGCTCACCAATCACCCTTGCGTTGCCATGGACGTTGCTAAGGAGGTTGACATTAAATATCAGCCGATAAGAACGTTTATTACTAATGACCGAGTGACCTGTTACCTTAGCGTAGTGGAGCTACTGCGTGACGATAATCTCCACTATTTGTTAATTACATTTACGTAAATAATCCTAGCGAACGACGGCTAGAGGTCCGCCATCTTTGGTCTATGGATTCAGCAGAAAAACCGGCTCCTGCAGCAGTCGATGAGTACGATGCATCAGCGATGACGTCACGCCGAGGCATCGGAAAATTCACCGGAGCGTTTATGAACTCCTTTGGTGGGACGTGGCTTCAGCGCTGAGTAGTCCGATGAGTTTATGAAAGTGCCCAATGTTTAAGTTGAAATCAATTTTCGACTGAATATTATCCAAGCAACAAATGGGGCGCATGTGGAGGTTTATTATGAGACCATCATCACCAGAAATTTTGGAGAAAAAAAACTTGTTGAGTTAATAAACAGTTGGCACTTTACAGATTTTCAATATCTGTTTTCGTTTTTTTTTTATATTTAATTTCTTTATGGGGTGAATAATTTGTGAACACCCTGAGCAAGAGCAAAGCAAACTCATGGTTATCTTATTAACCACTGTTTTGTGCCAAGGGACGGAACTACTCTGGTTACGGCATTTATTGCGTATGTGCGACCCATTGTGTAGTATGCTAGTCCGGTTTGGTCTCCGTACCTTGTAAAGGACATCAAATTGGTAGAGACGGTGCAGAGATCCTTCCCAAAATACTACGGTTGCAGAAACATGACGTATGCACAACGATTATCATACTTACATCTCGAATCATAGAACGCAGGTGGCTGCTGTCTGATCTTTGTCTTACTATTGCCATGTTGAGGGGGGTTTATTGACGTGGACCCTCAACTTCACTTTGAAGGAAGACAAGGGCCCCTTGATGAGCCCCTTGAGGTGCAAGGAAACACGTTGACCGTGGGCCACCGTCTTAAGTTATCAGTATCCGCAACAGCATAAAAAAATTGTGCAAGATTTGTTTTCTCTACTAGGATTGTTGGACCGTGGAATAGCCTACCCCCTGAGTTGGTCGAAGCTGGGAGTCTAGGCTGTTTTAAGCGGGGTCTAAATAAAGCCGCTTTTTCACATTTTATGAAATGTATTAATGTTGGCAGCCTTTGACCTACCCATTTATCTTTACCGTGTTTAATCTGGTTTTAATTTAGTAACGTGGAATGGGGTAAGTGGAATGCAAAATTTCTTTCTGTATCCCTGTACCTTGTTACTTGAGGGTAATAAAATCTTTATTATTATTATTCTTAATTAATTAAAACAATTAAATTAAGGAAATTAAAGCATTATTTAAAGACAATAAACTAACACATAAAACATACACAAAAAATCAAAATATTGAACTTACAGCAAACATTAAATTGGAGTACAAAAAAAAGAATTTTTTTAAGAACATGTATACAGTTAAAACTAACAGAACTATGAGAGGCAACAATAAATGGCTAACACAACCAAAGTAGAATAATTCGTATGGAGACGTAAAATGAAAGACCAAATACCTCCACTAATTTAATAAACTACTAGAACACCTACCGTTCCTGAATGATCATAATGAAATGGACAATGAACGTCAATAAAATGGGTATTAGATCAATAATAAACTAACTTATCTGATTTAAGATAACTGAGATAGTGCACTAAATTTAATAGGAATATATGTAAAGATGTATACTAACTACAATTTTCACATCTGTAATAACGCCGTCTCCACTGTACTATCAGAAACGGAGACCGTTACAGCAGCGTCATTGTGACAACACGGCTGTATTCAGCTGTCAAGCACTAGACTCAACACCCTTCTACTCATCACCACATCTGGTTTCATCCTTTGATGTTTATTTGCCACATCTATAATAACGCCGTCTGCAGTGTACAGAAACCGAAGCTGTCAGAGCAGCCTCATTGCGACAACACGGCTCTATGCTGCTTGCATGCTCAGCCATCTTACAGCTCAAGCACTTGCCATCTTTTGATCACCATTTTCCACGTGTAGTGACGTCATATCCACTGGCCAGAAATGGAGAATGTGCTTTTCTTTTACTCGCAGTGCTGCAGGAGTTAAATAACTGGCTGTTTCTTTTCTCTACAATTTAGCTAATATACAATTTGCAGTGCTGCATGAAGTGGTCGCATCTCTTTTCCTCGTTTCGTGAAGCGCTAGATGCAGCCATGCAGCAAGTTGCTATAGCTCCACTGCGGAAACAAGATGGCTGCTTTCCATGGATAAGATATTTCATCATCTACAGCAAATATGACCGTGTTTTTTATAGTTATGGTGGGTCAGGGCCAGTAAACTGTCCAGCCCGATCTACAACAATATTAGGGGGGCAGACAAAATGACCACCACGGAGTGGCGCATTTCATTTTTTCGCGGTCTGTTCGGGAATTGGAGTTGAGCAGAATATGATTCGATTTAGTTCTGACATTTAAAATTTTGCGTAACCTCATTTCCGTAGATCTTCCGTTCTTCGATTTTGTAACTTGCCAAATTGGTACGCGTGGTCATGACTGGAAACTAATTGTACCAACCTCTCGTCTTGACTGTCGCCGAAACTTTTTTGCGGTACGGATTGTCCCGATCTGGAATGCTCTTGGGTCCAGCACGGTGAATGCACCTACTGTCCCGGCCTTGTGTAGATTATTGAAAGCTGAACCAGTGCACACATTTTTAAAACGCCCATTGCGAGAAAGTTTTTAAATTTTGAAATTTTAGGTTTTAAATTTTTTATTTTTAATTAAAATTTATAAATTTTGGTTGCCCAGGAACGGAGTAAGTGGCTCCACAGCCCTTCCGTCTTCCTTCCACACATTGGTGGTAATTTTTTTTTTATTATTATTATATTATTATTATATTAATTGACTAAGCAAATTGCTCCGGTGAATTTTTGTACGGAGGGTCCTGCCATCAACTGCCAAATAGCGGCAACCGACAAAAAGCTTAGTAATTTACTAACTTAATTCCGGTAATCACCTGGAAAATAGATTATACGTACAAATAGATAAATTTTCTTATTTTTGCCGCAAAGCTATTAAATTCTGGACGACCATACATTACTTCCCAAAGAGCATTGCTATCCAGATCTGTTTCTCGGTTTGTCTTCCCTCTAAAGAACAAAAGATTGTATATTGTATTTTACAGCAACACTTGCATTGTAAAATTCCTTTATTGTAACCATGAGCTCACCATGCCTACAACAATGTATAGCATAGGAGCCTCTTTAACAATGCCTTGGCATCCCCACTCCAAAACTGTCATTCCATTCCCAGCTGTCAAACCAGTTAAGTTACTTTTCGAAATTAATAATTAGAAATTCTTCCTCCCCTTTTCTTCCACTAGTCCCAATTTCAGTCAGCATGCCCCCAAAACATCACTTGTATTCATCCCCATCTCATTAGTTGCTTTGTAGCAGATTAGGCAGTGGCAGGCGAGTCTCTTAACCGTCTAAATCCTGAACAATAAACATCAAAGCCCTAACTCTACTTGCAATTCTTTCATACATAATAATTCCGCCCGTAATCCAGCCCTTGACGCTATACTGCATATAGCGCTTCAGTAAAAACCGACATATTCGTTTATCCAGAAAGTATTTCAAGGAAGGCGCATTTTTGTACGGAGGGTGTCGCCCTCGGTTGACAAAATACGGTAATAAGACAAATCAATCCCATCAAGCAGCGCTTTCGGCGGCCATATTGTCCCACCCAGTCTCGTATGCTATTTTTCATCCAAGATCCGGCCGGTACTGTAGAAGATCCCTGGGTGGGTTTAACTGAAACCACAAAGCTGCAGGTAGGTAAAGTAATAAATACACATCCAAAATATTATATTGATACATTTCGATTGCCAATAAAACCTTCACGATAACGCTTTTCAGTGACTTGAACGATTACGGCAATCGCACGGAAATGGCAGCGGCCATTTTGTGGGCGGTCCGTTTGATAGATCTCTGTGTACTAATCCGTCAGGGGGCTGTTTCGTTTGGTCATCTAGCGTCGTGACGTATGCGTGACGTAGGCTTTTAGCTTGCTGCAATGCTGCAAGCAAAAGGAACACCATCACAGTATACGTGTCACATATGTAACGACACTTGCATTCTGCCTGCAGCAGCTGTTTAGAGGAGAAAAAAAATTGATATGCTTACTTCTCCAGGGTCATGTGTTCGTTCTCACTTTAGCTATTGATAAAAGCATTAGTTTCCTGGTTAATTTATCAAGGGAGCAAGCAGGACACGTCAGTGGCGTTGGGCTCTTTCGTCTCTGCAGGGAAAGCTTTCACCTCTGATGGATGGAGAAACGGATGGAGAGCTGACAGGCGTCAAGTCATGATCTGAAGAAAGTAACTGTAGTGTAAGCTGCATGCGGTTTGGTAGAGAGTTGCGATTACAGCGCCGCCTCGCTGTTGGGAGTTGCTGGAATTGTAACATCATTGCCTGGTAGCTAACGCTTGATTTTAGCAAATTTCGGTCGTGGTTGAAACCTAGTATTATTGTTTTTTTTTTGTTTTTTTTTTGCGTTTTAAAGTAGATCAACCGGAATTGATCTGTGTGTTGTGCCAAACAAAAGGGCAATAAAACAAAAGAGCAAGGCATTTCTACAAACTGCTAAGATACCGTAAGTCTTTAGTATTGACTTACACTGTATTTCTCTTCGAGATGATGTGATTGGAATTCAAACTAAGAAGTTCTGGTTAACTTCTCATTTGCCTCTCCCGTCCCTCCCCCATGGCATACAGCGATTTTTTTTTATACAATACGCTTGGTTAATGCACGGTGCAAACGCAGGGGATGCTAGGGCGGGGGGACCGAGGGCGCCGGGGTACAGCTAATTGTTTTAAAAAGCCTTCTGTTTCCCTTAACCCCCACCCGGGTCTCCGCTCTGGGAACTCCTTTCTACCCCCCCGGCCCCCCCCCCCCTACCCCCTTCTACCGAGAGGCCGACCGAGGCTGAGACAACAGGTTAAAGTGCGTGACGAGAATAAGACCAGTCCTGTCGAGGACGAGACGAGACTTAAGATCCTACGTCTCGTTTGGTCTCAACCCACTTTAAATTTGTCTGCCCTGACAAATAAAAATGCCGTTGTTATTATTTATTCAACGTCATCGTTTTAAAAATATGAGTGCACGTTTATACCGTAAAATGCGACGTTTCGGGATTGTTCATCCCGTTGTCAAGCAGAAAATATTTTATAGCTACGAGTCACAAGATACACTTGAATGAGTTCCCATTTTAAGGAAAAGCAAGCCAGAGCAGGAAAAGGTAAGAAAGTTAAAAAGATAAAAGTGAAGCCCAGTCAGCTTAGTCATGCTTATGTAGCTTATGCTATAAAATATTTTTTGCTTGACAACGGGATGGAAAATCCCGAAACGTCGCATTTTACTGTATAAGTGTGCACCTGCTGGCTTTTTAAAACGTTGGCTATTTTTAGTGCTGTTATTCTTTCAATTATTCATTCAGTCAGCAGTAGCTTTCTAAAATGATACCTATTGTGTGCGTGGCGTATCTTGAGTCCTGCAGTATTTTTTGAGCGGCTACTTCTTCCTGGAGGAGGCGGCCTTAATCGACGGCCGCTGCTGTTCTTGTACTATAGTTTTCTTAACCATCTTGGATATCAACAAGGCACTCTGCTACCAAAAACGTATAATCGATTGTCTCTGTTCGTTCTGCGACGAACTCAAGATAGGCCGCGGACACTATACATTGGTATTTTCTTCACCAACTCCAACTGTTCATTTTCGTCATCATTTTAACGATTTGTCTTTTTTCTTGGAATCCTCACAACGTTATGCCGCATTCGATTGGCTTACTACCTGGAAACGTTGGCACCAAACATGAAATCTAAACTAAAAAAACAAAAAAAACTAGACCCCAAAATTTGGGTTTTGCGTTGCAGTCTTGGTGAGACTTGTGTTAGGTGTCGGGTGACGAGATGGGAATGAGACCTCCATGTTTAATATCGAGAGAAAACCAAGACTGAAGGAGGTCTTGTCTCGTCTCGTGCGAAGCCTTATCTAGAACCCCATACTTGTTTGTTTTACTCGTACGATTTTTACAGTAAATCAGATGGTCATTTTACATCGTGAAAATGACCAACAGCAGTCAGAGACTAAAGGTGAAACTGCTGCAAACATAGTGTCACACTAGTGCCGCTAGCACATTAACCTAAGGGTCCAGGGTTCGATCCCCTGTTCGGGCGCCACTTGAAGCATATTCCCCCTCCCCCCTTTATCCCGCCAACTGCCTGGACTCTAGGACAGCTAGGTGACGTCACAACGTGTCTCCTCAAACCATGGGGGCAATCGGCAGTAGCTAACAAGAAGTAAAGATGGTAAAGCCGATTGCTCTCGTCTGGTCCTGTCGCCGCTGTCCAGGATAAAGGGAGGACACCCTACAATAGTAGACTAGGAATTGTAACAGAACAATTGCGTGAAAATTTATTTAAATTAAACATTATAACTCAGGAGAGCCAACGCTTTGAAAATAACCAGACAATTCCTCTTTAAATTTCATTGACTTCCCTCATATTACTGTTGAAAAACTGATATATGGCCCGAGACAGTACAAACTGCTTTCGCAGTTATCCCCGATCCCCCGCCAAAAACAAGAAAAAAAAATAGCGGATAGAAGAAGAGGCCACACATTGGCTACTTCAGACTTATGGATGAGACGTTCAACACTGCCTACCCTGCAATATACGGCCCAATTGGAATGCCGTATAGCGATAAAATAAAAGAGAAAAATCACTGTTTGATGACCGCAACTTCATTGTCCGGGCGTTTATATGCAGTCCTAACTATAGAGATCAGTGTTGGCGAAGAAAGCTGAGCGCCAATAACGGGGTAATTCCAATGAAAAGAGGGCGCTGCTGTCTGCAGTGGCCAAGACCGTAAGAGGATTCGGCACGGAGCCAGGATGTATTTAAATAAAACCGAGCCCGAAATCCTTCGCCCCCTCCCATCCCTACTATTTCCCGCCAAACCACCTCCACCCCAACTGTGATTTGCAGTAAAAGATCCTACCCATGGACCGACCGTCCAACCACGTGACCCCTCCTCGCGCCGACGGTCGTCCGTTCGTTTTTCCAAACCGTGGTTCCGCCGTAATCTGAATTCGTTTGCAAAGTCGTTCGTATTGAATTTCCGCCACGTCAGTATAACGGTGTGGGATTTTTTTTCTTTCTTTTTCTCTCGTCCTTTCGTCTTTAGGCCTATCATTCCTCCATCAGATTCTGAATTCGTTTTTCTCCGTGGCTTGTAAGGCAAAAGGAAAAAAAAAGCCCTAATGCGGTAGATCCCCTTCCCCATTTTCCCCCACCATGCCTTGCCCTGCTCTCTGCTGCAGAACCTGAATGACAGTTTGATAGAAACTCGTGCAGGATTTGTCAATCCGGCTTCAAATATACGTACCTATCTACGTCCACGAGTATTGTTGGTATACGATAAGCAATGAATTCGTAAATAACGTAACTTTCTGTAGGCGTAAGAGGATTTAAAGTTGTTTTCTGCTTCTTTGGCAGCGTTGTGAAATATTTATTTTAGGAGTTAGTAAAACTGAAAAAGGACAAACTGTTCTTTTGTTATAGGCATATTTGATGTTGCGCGAATACTTTTTCCAGGACCTTTGCAGCGTTTTTTTTCCAGTACAATTCTAGGTAAAAGCAATGGTAACTCCGTAAAGTACGATCTGAAAGTTGCATGAAATGGGGGTTACATTTGATTTATATAACTAAAAATAAACTTAGTTATATTCTGGTTTCCTCAAAAGTTTATTTAAAGGATACTTGATTAGAGGAAACCTTCAACTTTGTGAACTGAAACTGCTTCCTCAGAAAGAGAATTATGTTCCGGGATCAATTCGAGAGAGGTGAGACCGACAGCATTCACTGTATGGAAGATCGCGCAAACCTGGTAAGGCCATCGTGAATTTGTGCTGAAACGATAATCAAGTCAGTGTCTTGGATAAGAGAAGGAGACTAAACTGGGCTCGCATATTCAAGTAACGGTCGAACAAGACCTTAAATACCCAAACTTTAATCCAAACATTTGCCGGGGTAAAACAACAGTTTACAATAGCAAGTCACTGGTAAGCCTAAATAAGACAAGCTATAGGTAAGAACTTGCAACCATTTTCGTCCTGAGATACGCAAGATGAACCACTGGTAAGAAATCACAACACTTCCCTCCTGAGCCACATAAGATGAACCACCGGTAAGACATCGCAACCATTTCCGTCCTGAGCTACACAAGATGAACCAGTGGTAAGAAATTGCAACACTTTCCTCCTGAGCTACAAAAGACGAACCATTGCTAAGAACTTGCAACCACTTCCATCCTGAGCTACACAAGATGAACCATCGGTAAGAACTCGCAACCACTTCCGTCCTGAGCTACACAAGACGAACTGTCGGTAAGAAATCACAACCATCCCCATCCTGAGCTACGCAAGACGAACCATCGGAAAAAACTCGCAACTCCTTCCTGAGCTACACAAGATGAACCATCAGGAAGAAATTGCAGCCGCATCCATCCTGAGCTATATGCGATGAACCAACGGTAAGAACTTTCAACCACTTCCATCTTGGGCTACACAACTCAAACCATCGGTAAGAACTCGCAACCACTTCCGTTCTGAGCTACACAATTCAAACCATCGGTAAGAACTCGCAACCACTTCCGTCCTGAGCTACACAAGTTGAACCATTGGTAAGAACTCGCAACCACTTCAATCCTGAGCTACACAAGACGAACCATTGGTGAGAACTCTCAACCACTTCCGTCCTGAACTACACAACTCAAACCATCGGTAAGAACTCGCAACCACTTCCGTCCTGAGCTACACAAGTTGAACCATTGGTAAGAACTCGTAACCACTTCCATCCTGAGCTACACAAGACGAACCATTGGTAAGAACTCGCAACTACTTCCATCCTGAGCTACACAAGGCGAACCATTGGTAAGAACTCGCAACCACACACATACGATGAACCACCAGTAAGAAATCGCAACACTTCCCTCCTGAGCTACACAAGACGCAACCATTGGTAAGAACTCTCAATCACTTCCGTCTTAAGTTACACTATAGACGAACCATCGGTAAAATTCGCAACCATTTCAGTCCAGAGCTACACAAGATGAATCATCGGTAAGAACTCGTAACCACTTCCGTCCTGGGCTAAACAAACTGAACCACCGGCCCCAAGCCGTGGGCAAATCATTAGACAACGAAAATAAAATTGTTTCATTCACGGACAGGGTCGGAAATTTAAGCACCAGGCAATCAGGCATTTTATTATATTCAACAGGCCATATTTCTTTGAAAATGAAGCTCAAAGCTTGAAGCTTATATTGTAGCAGCCTAAAAAAATGATATTTCGCTAATTTGCCATTAGTGAAAGCTATTTAATTTTTATTTTATTTTATTTTATCTATTTACATTTAAAAAAAAATTATTGCCAGTTAACCTCAGTGTTTTGAGTTAAAAGAGGCTTGAAATATAAACAATTGAAAAGCTAGTTTCAAGCTAGTTAAAACTGCGTATTGGCATGTCATAATCAGTCAATATTTGACCAAATTATGACTTCATCGTAGGACCAAGACCATCATACAAAATTCTGATCTGTGATGATATAAGGCTCTCGCACACACGTGTAAACCAATTCTTTTTGTACAATTTACCTTAATGAATGTAACGTTGACGTATGCAATAGTTAAAAATTATAGTACATTGAAAGTGTACTGAGATGAACTTATCATGATAAATTTGTAGATGATAATGATTATTTGTTATAGCTGATTTATTCGCCCAATCTATACAATCATTGCTATCGAAATAAATTTTTTTTTTTAGTAATTTCTTTCGACCTTAAGTCAGCCGAAGCAATTTAATGCTTATTTGGTTGAGCCGGCTCAATTTTGAACGTTACCAGCCTGTTTTGAGAGAAGAATGTCTGGTAAAGGGAGGGGCAAAACCGGGGATTTGAACCAGGAAACCTCCAATCATGGTAGGGGCCGAAAGATTGTTCAGAATTGGCTAGAATACGTTCCCATAGTTGTTGAATGAGCATGGTAGCCTCTGACGCTACCCTGGCCGGCACTCCTAGCGGGGACTTTGCCAAGATCCCCTTTCCAGGGGTTCGACCAAATCCGGCAGCCTGCACCAGCAACAATGAATTCACTGTTTTGAATTCATTAGCAGTGAATGGTTGACTATAATTACTAATTCCTCATTTGCCAGCATATCACATCAACGTTGTCATGTGAACAAACCAATTGTGGAAAAATTACAAACTGAACCAAGAAAGACTTAATTTACATTCTTTGCGAAATATCAGCGTGAGGATTCGCTATTGCGCGCCTGACATATTTTTTTCCTGCTATATACCACGCTTCTCCTTTTTATTTCTGCTCAAGTTATTCCGGGTTTTATTTTCAGTTCCCATTCCTCCTTTTCTTTATGGATATAACAGACCGTTGCCATTTTTTTTTCCTTCTTTCTTTTCTTTTCGTTCTATTGCGAACCAAATTTTTTTCCTTCCACATCAAAAGGAAAACGTAGACCGCTTTTTTCCTCTCCTTTTTCCCCTCTTACTTTCTTTTTCTGTCAGTCAGTTTGTCTGTCTGTTGTATAAAGGGTATGTTCTTTTGGAATTTTCGGGCCTTTCTTATTTTGGCGTCTATTTTACCTTCTTTTTTTTTAATGCATTCTGTAAGTTTTTTTAATTCTGCCTTTTCCATCGATTTAAAAAAAAAATTTTTTTTCGTTTTACTTGATCTGCCCTATCAATTGAGTTTGAATATGGGCGGGATTGAGATTGAAAATGGACTGGAGGAGAAAGTGATCACTATTCGTCTTATCCTTAGCCATCTGCCAGACAATTTTTCTCTCTGCAGGATTTTTATGAAATTTTTACTTTTAAATCGCATGGTAATAATTCTCTAAACTTATCTGCAGAAAGAACCACTCGGTAACATTTTTGTTTCAGGACATCATAATTTAGAAGCAACTTTTGAAGATGGTGGTAAATCAGTATATAATAGGCCACAAACGGAAGTAGAAGCGCAGGAAGTAGCGTCAGAGTATGACGTCACGCGTATGATGATGGTCTGCTAATGGCCGCGCCACGCGTGCGTACGGAGACGTATAACGAAATCGCCAAAACAAGGGTAACTGAAATTGTCCTGCGTTAGTTAGGAGGCTTCTGATTGGTCCAAATAGTAGGAAGATTCCACTGCCCCGCAGATGATTGAAAGAAATCCCAAGAGCGGAAATTTAAAAATTACACTGTCCTGGGATACGCAATTAACAACGTACAAACAGGTAACTTGGTAATCCCATGTATTTCTGTGGGGAAAATGTCGCAACTTTAGGAACAATTATAAAAAAAAAAATATGTTAGACCTACAGCTTTGAAACATGGTAGGGTTGTAAAACACATCATTGTGTAGTGTGTGGACTAAAATTTTTTTAAGTCATGCAAATAGTTTAGGAGAAAACAATATTTTTACATTTATATGTTTAATTACTAACGCTATTATTCTGTACATTTTAAATTCTGAAAATTTAAGTTTTCCATGGAAAACCATAATTCTAGTCGGTGATCTACCTAAGGAAGTTCCCTGCAAAAAATCAAGATTTTCTGTGCAATAGTTGTGTTAAAATGGTTTCTAAAGTTTAAAAAAAAACATAGTTCTGGGCTACGGGTGTTTAAAAATATTTAATCGTATTGTCACTGGCACACATACATCAGCGTATATAAAACAATTTTTTTTTTTAGTAAATCTAGTGGATTAAACAACGTAAAGCGTTTA
>JAHWFP010143559.1:0-12398 GCA_023313725.1 Lithobius niger | reverse complement strand
TATAGGCAGGAATTCGAGCAGGTGGGGCTATGACACGAACTGTTGGGACTGATGGGTCACCTGGTCTTCTTGGTTGCATGTGCAGTGTGTAATGGGCTGTGCGACTTTATTTGCAGTGGCAGGCAGTGTGACTCTGCAACTCCAGGTGACTTTTTCTGTGGTGTGATCTGGGTAGTGTGGTTGCGATAGTGGTGCAATATGCTTAGTGCAAGTTGGTTTAGGCTTAGCCTAGCTTAGAAACATGAAACGACATCGCAGGTCTTTTGGTGTGGGCAGGTCTGGGATGGATGGATTTCGGTCGATGGTACCATTGTTAGGTCAAAGCCCAAGGTCCGGTACTTGGGTTTTGGCTCTACTCAAAGCTCCAGTGGACCCATGACGTTGCAGCGGTCCGGGAGAACATCTCTGCTAAGTTGAACATTCTAGTCACTGGCTGACAATAAATCGGTTGAAGCGCAGTACCGAGGTCTCCTTTTTTTGGATTATATGCGGTATTGTACGATTATCACGTTCCAATTCTGGTTAGATAGGAACACAGAGGCACAGGTGGCATTCAACAGCTGTCTCATCCGCCGGTGTCCGCATTGCACAGAGAGAGTGGTGAACTCCTGGTGGCCAGCTGGACTAAGGAACTGTTGGTTAAGTTACGTTTGCGTGCGGTCACAAGGAACCACTCAAGGAGCCAAGGATTACAGGGTCTGCCTTTATCACTATTGCTTTGCATTCTTTTTTGATATCATCCTTTACCTGATGACAGTTGTTTTACAACCAAAACTCTCCATCTTATCTCGATGATGAACTTAATTTAGAAATTAATCACATTAAATTAAAAGCTTGCACTCTAATCAACAGACAATTTTTTTTTATCCTCTCCCTTGTGCGCAGATTTGCCGGTAACTTGCCCGTTTCAATCAGTAGAGCCAAAACAGTGGTGGAAGGCAAACTGTCAGACACAGTCCACAAGCACTCATTCTGCTCTCCATTGATGGCTGACCTGGAGCATGCCTGTAAAGGGAGATGAAAGTCGGCGCATGCTCTGATGAAAATCCTATAAAAGGTCGATATGACTCCGCACTTAGTTACCAGCTTGTTAGAGACCTACAACTTCAAAACTCGAGCCCTGTAGGCTAGAGTCTATTTCACAACGGTTACATAACCCCCCCCCCAAAAAAAAAAACGTTTTGGGTCCAGACGATACCCCAGTTATCGCACAGATTGGGCGGAGTGCGCACGGAGTCCGTCAACAACCAACGACCCCGTGAGAGCAGGGCCCCTACAGAAAATCATGAATTCCGTCTTTGCTGACGAGAAAACCAGTCCCCTAGCAGCGTGAAGACAAGAACGGATAATAGCACCCCCCAGAGACACCAAAAATTGCATCAGTTCCGTGCCGGCCACCAATATTACAACATCGGCGGTGTACGTGATAACATTGACCAATGTGTTAAGTTTTGCAAGAACTGAGTCAATGACCACTGAAAACAGTGTCGGCTGAAGCAACTTCCCTGGGGCAGGCCCCTATCCATAGATGCAACGTCAGACCATTGCCCATCAACCTCGGTTGCAAACCGTTAGGTACCGAGGAGAGCCAGCACCACATTCTGTAGTTTTAACCCCACACCCAACGTACCCAGGGCGTGGCCCACCCATGCAACATCCACCATATCATAAGCAACCCTAATATCCAAAAACACAGCAACTGAGACAACCATTCACCCATGCCTCGCAGACACTGGATTCCAGGTACATGACTGCTTCCTGGGCACCCCTGTTCTTCCGAAAACCGAAATGAGCATTAAAAAGTCACCCTAACACCTCCAAACACCAAGCCAAACGGCGGATGAGAACACGCTTATACAGCTTGCGGGCGCAAGACAATAGCGCAATCGGTCTATAGCTCGCCACATTAGTCCTGACCTTGCCCCTGCCTTACACCGGGGCCAAGATGGAGAAAAACCACGTTGGCGAGAATGGTGCACCATCAAACCTCTCCTGAAAGAAGGTCAGGAGACCCACACAGGACTTGAGTCAGGATGCGAAACAACGCGATTTCTGCCTCAACCGTCCCTAAAACGTATAGCATATTTTTAATGTGCATTATCCGAGAAAATATTTATGATCAGTCGTTCCAAATTTTACCGCATGGGGTCAAGAACATGAACGCGAGATGGAACCAGTGGCAATTTTATCATGGACACCCTCTTTCCTACTCCTGTTACTACTTCTATCCTTACAAAAGCGTGACAGATGCGTCTATTTTTGGCAAAGAAGATCTATCGTGAGGTGAGCGTTTTTTCTTCCAACTGAAAGACTGAGTATGTGCGAGCGTTAAACCTCTCGCTCAAGATAAGGGTGTAGAAATTCGGTTCCTATCACGAGATATACCAGCTGACGGACGTTTTCTGCTGGCTGACGTGTTCCAAGAAATTTTTAAAAACTGTATCGACAACAATAGGTTCGACCCCGGCTATCACATATCGACTCTGGGATTCAACTTGTCGGTCCTCCAAGTTATTACGATCCATGTCGGAACTATTCAAGCACAACCTAATCACTTTCAGTAATCGTGGTGGGGGCTATCTTCATAGGGAAGAGGACAACAATGAGTACCGGCCCGATAATCGCTTCGACCCCCACCAACCTTCCACCTACAACATCGATTTGGGCATGAACCACCTGTACAGTTTCGCCATGTGCGATCCTCTACCTTACATGGGAAGGGATACGTAACTTCTATGGGACACCGTACCCGACTATGTGAACATCGGTTGCATGCTCCAAGTTGATCTCTAATAGCCTCGAAAGTTGCACGATGCCAACAACAATTATCCCCTAGCCCTCAAGAAGATGCAGAACAATGAGTAGTTCTTATCCCTTTACTCGAAAAATCTGATGGAAGTTTATGCCATGTGATCAAACCCACTATTAAGCTAGTCCCGTATCTCCAGGACCAGAAGAGGAGTGTTGTCCGTCCACTACCGAATGTTGAAATTCTACCGTCGGAAGGGCTAGTTCTTTGCCGGGTGCGAAGAGTCTTCCCTTTCAACCAGAGGTTGTGGATGAGGGGCTACATCGACTTCAATACCGCTGAAAGGCTGCAGTTGACCAGGCTGTTCGAGACAGACTATTCCAAACTACTGAACAACTCAAGTTTTTGGCAAGATGATTGAGAACAAGGTAGACGGACTCTACGTTACGCTGTGCATCAACTCCAAGTCGTCATTGAAATACACGTCCAAAACACACGATCTTGCACGAAAACCTGAAAAAAATCTTGCAGTTGAGTTTTTATTGTTGATCACACAGTGGAGTTTTGAAATGCATGTAGAGCTTTTAGTACTGAATCGGTCGTTTTAAGTCACACAATTTTCCTTCCCCATTGTGAACAAATGAATAATGAAAGTCGAATGTGCATGTACTCACTTTCGTGAGCATAGGCTTCTCTGCATTACATGCTCCTTATGGCGTGCTTGTTCAGGAAAATTGCCTTAGTTTTAATTTATTTTTATTTTTGTACTTGCTCTTTTTATTCATAATCGTGAGCGTTAATTGGTATGAAATTTTAGGATATCCTGTAATTTCTTTTATTTCCTGTGTAATCAGACACAGGCCTTAAGTAGTCCAATACGGGCGAATGTATTGTGCAGTCATGGTCCAAGGTGTACCTTGCAAATACCAGCATTGGCTTCTTTGCGTCACAAGCATGCCACCCAAAGAGACAAGTCATTAGCCCTTAGTTCAAGACAGCATGTCAGGGTGGGAAAAGGTTGGTTTGTAAGTTTGGTGGTCGCATTTGTTTATTTTTGCCAAAGGCTGAGTGTTGGGAGTGGGGGTCATGGTTGTCGGCGCTGTCTCAGCCACTCATTGTTTGTGGGGTGATGAATGCTCACCTCTCCACCTGGGGTTCAGCAAAGACAACCAAAATGGGCTAGTGTTTGTGGTTTCTGTTGTGAACAGTGGATGTTTTGTTCAAGCAATGGGACACCCACCTTCTTTCGGCGGTACTGACGTGGTTACCAAGACTCTTGATCAGCCCTTGTTCACTGGTGGCATCTTCCTACTACATCTACAGATGATGTCCCTGCGATGTGGTCATACGTAGCAGAAGCAATACCGCAGCATGCTAAGCAAGTGTGACTTATCACTAACTGATACCCAAAAAATATGAGACCAAAGAATAGAAGATGTCCCCCACCAAGGTGGACCCATCAATGCAGAATCGCTGTATATGACAGGAGGCATGTCTTTTGTCGCTTTCAGAGATGGGCAACAGATGAACGAGGAGTTTATTCTGTGCGCTTTGCAGCTGAGACAAAGGCGATCCTAAGAGATGCAAAACTTTAGACAGGTAGCCGCTTATGTGCCTCTATACCAAGGGATGTGCTGTAACGCAAAGCTTGGCATCTAGACTCTCCTACCAGGAAACCATCAGGTGGAGCTTCCAGTGCTATTGGTCCAGGTATAGTTAGCATGTTACGAGGTCGAGCATTGAAAGATCCAGTTAGTGATTACTATGTAGATGTTTATGCTAGTGGTCTGGCTGAACGTGCACAAGTTAGCGAGACTGGTTATAGCTTGAACAATTTTTTGTTGGAGCAATTATTCTCAAACGAGGTTACATCAGTGCTGGCCAAATGTCCTTACAGATCGCCAGGGGTGTATGGTGTGGTGTCTGGTGACTTGCGGAAACTGAAGGAATGTGCTAGAGTGCAGCTGTTAGACATCGATACTGTGATATGAATTGGAGTCTCAATCCCCCCGACAGTTTCTGTTTTTGTGCCGGTGTTTAAGACAAGGAAGGAATGAAACGAATTGCGTAGCTGTCGACCTAGTGTTCTGCTCTCGTGCATTGGAGGATCTTCCTGCATTAGAGGATCTAAGAGTCTACATGCAGCAATATGGTTTCATAAGTGCAGCAAGATGGTATCCTCTTGCTAGGGACTGGGGTACGTGAGGTGTGGGTTAGGGTTATGGTGGTCTTGGCCTTTTTTCAATTTGAGGATTCCATGTTGTACTGATTCGGAACATTCCAGCCAGATGAGTTATTACTCATTAACTTCAGTCTGGTCAGATAATGGTGTCTATGGGCATGATAGTACTCCCCCTCTGCTTAGCTTGACCTTCTGATGAGGTACAACGGCTAAGCTGGGTAACGAGAGAGCGTGGGTACCTGGGTCTAAGAATAGAGAATTATTTAAAGTACGTAAATCAACAATTTGCTCCTGTTTCTCAAATGGATCAGATGGAAATTCAGTCATGCACACCTCTTTACAGTAAGTAGAGAGTAAAGAAGGTGGAAATGTATTCCTGAAGGTACCCTGATGGTCAGCCATTACATGTAGGCAACAACTTGGAGGTGGAACTGTAACGGTACTGCGATCTTTCGAAATTTTTTTCAAGGGTTGCGTCTGTAAAAATGAAGTCGGGTGTCAACTCCATGTTGGCTTTGGACATGGCTAAGGGTAATGTGGTATCCTTATATGGGGGTTGCAGCTAGAAGCACGTGACTGAAATAGCGCGTTAATGCTAAATTTTTGTTGTAACCATTGTTGTGCGCACATCGTTTCAATACGTAATTGTCAGAATACATTGTTGCTGCTAAGAGCCAGCTCATTGTCCGGCTCATAGTCATTGTTTGTAGTTTCAGTTCGGGGAATGAGGCTTCGGGCTCATGAAAACAACAAATCCCACTAAGTCTCTCGTTGCAAAAAGAGTAGGAAACAAAATGCAGATCGTGAGCATAGGGTCCAAGTAATATTTTTAAAGATGTGATTTATTAATGTGCCCAAGTTTGCTGGTTTATCTTGACACACGCTAGTGTGGCACCGCCAGTAGATGATCAGTCAAGTATAGGAGACTAATTGTGATTGATTGAGCAATTCCAGCTTCATTGAATAATTCACATTAAGCTCCAGAGGAGCTGAGGGAGGCAATGCACTGAATGAGTAAGCCAGCCAGTGTGCTCAAAAATGGGATTGAACAAACTTAAGCTTGTGAAGCATGGATGAACAATAAACCAAACTGTGACAACTTGGCTGATGTAATGGCTAATTGGGGAATCGCAAATGTTAAAATTATGAATAAGAGAATTTTGTAGACAAAGTTCTTCCAGAAAAAAGGTAGAGGCGACGATAAGACCGTTCTTACCTTTTGTAAATTCACAGTCCTATGAAAGTTGTCAATTCACAAACCTTGTAGATGGCTACCGCAAGTAGCAATCTTCTAGTTTTCATTTAATTTTCGAACTATTATTCGGCGAGATTAACTTTGCTAATAGGATTAACCTTGGTGGCCTGTCCCTCTTTGAACGATATCACTACTTTCAAAGACCGACCCTTTTTGTAAAATTGGTGGCTTCTCTTATACCGGTTTTGGGTGGATTTTGTTTACTGGAATTAAGTAGGAAGCTACGATTTTAATTAACAGGAATATTATTGTTGAATCTGGGACAAATATTTTATGTCATGTAATTGGAGTTTAAATCAGCCTCATTTGACATGTCTGTGGGCCACCCATTGTTGATGGTTGTGAGGGACTGTCAGACATAGGCTAGAACCCCAACAAAATGGGAGAAATGCTATCTCTATCAGCAATTTCTAATTCACATTGTACAGCAAGCCCTTCTGTATCATAATTATGTAGTGTCTATTTGTAGTTTTATGCTAAATAGATGTGAATTTTTTGCTAACCATCCCCAGGTGTCAAACAACCCAACTACAGTAACTGTTCCTGGGAAATTTACTGCCTTTGCCGCGAACTGGGGCATCATAGGAGACTAACCTGCGTAGCCTACGTGGTAGTGGTAACCCAATTCAAAAACATTTACAGGCCTTAAAGTCCAGGACCTTCTATTGAAACTACCAGAAATAGTTAAATTGGGAGTACAGGATGGCACATACATAATTTGTGTGGGCGCAAACAATGTTGAGGAAGATTGCAAATAGGATTGCAATACAAATTACCAACTTTGATATATCACTGAAGACAGCATAACCTGGAGAAAATATTACAGCTATTGGACCGTTTCACCAGCTTGGAAAGCCAACTATGATACTGATAAGAAAATCATGCGTATAAACTCGTTGGTGTGCCAAACCTGTATAAATAAAAATTTCTGTGTCTATTGATAAAGCCATAGACCAGCAAAAGACCAGGTACACTTGACAAGGCATGGAAGAAAAGGTCCTCTCTCACCAACTTCTGGAAATATACTCGGAAAAAAAATAGGGTTAAGCCAGGGATATCCCCTACGTTGTCCCCAATTCAGATTTAGCTTGAGTAATTAGTAATTTTGACATTTCATGTATTCTGGTTAATGCGCGAAGTGTTATCCGCAACTTTGGTTGCCTGAGAGAACTTACGACGTTCGGGGAATGGGAAAGGGAATTTTTTTCACACCCTTGAATCTTGCCAGCTTTCTCCAACGTAAATTGATCTGGTGTCAGTGGCTCACACGTGTTTTGATAAAATAGAATAGAATTTTTACGTTCGGAGCAGTCAGATTTACATTTCGTAATAAGTATTCACTAGTTTGTTAGTCCAGAGTTGCGTCAATTCATGGAGTCGAAAACATCAGCCATGTTGGTTTCCGAAGGGACACCTCGGTACTGGAATGTCCGCGTAAAAATAATTGGCCAAAAACGTGATCCGGTTGAAATCGGCGCATGCGCATGGCAGATTAGTTGGGCCAGGGATCGCCTATGCAACGCAGTCGTACCGTGCCGACCTTGCCTGCTAGCCCTATAGAAGCTTGATTTGGGAAATCAAGCTCCAAAAAGTAGCGTTTGCGCGAATTAAGGGCGATATACTTGAAATATGTTTTTTGGGTTGAGTGGGTTCTTAAACGTAAAAGATGTATACCACCTTTCTTTGTCCAGAAGTTGTGTGCTGAACGTTTTTGTTTCACATTATGCTTTTGATTTGTTGACGGTTCAGGAGTTACAGCCCAAAAAGACGTGGGGGGGGGGGGGGGTCATTTCACTCCACTCCGCCTCCTTCATAAGCTAACCCAAACCCTGGAAGAGCGACTGCAGGTATTTTCTTCTCACTCAGGGCCGCATGAACAGTTTTTGCTTGGTGTCGGTAAAACCCTTTCGAGTCCGACGAAAATTCTGTTTTAGCCAATTGGCTCCCCTACCAGTGTAACGGATCATTGGCATACTTTGTTTTGGCTTGTAGGATTTCTACAGCTGCCAGTTCCCAAGTCCTAACCTATTTTACGGAAAAAAAGCGAAGAAATAAGTTCCAGCCAAAACACTATAAAATTGTGGACTCGCCATAGTCAGTTTCTAGAAAGATTTTTATTTTCTACTGGGTCAAAATTTACAAGAACAACAAGAAACAACCTTTAGAGTTCTGAAACTGAATTTAAAGAATGGTATCGCAAAAAGTGGGCCATGAAACAAACTATTACAACCCAAATGTTAATGGTCTTTCTGTTACCTTCGTTGCATAGTTCGTAATTACAGCCATAGAAGCACCCCTTGCCATAACACTGTCCATTTTTGAAAGACCCCCTTGAATCGTCGCATCCTCGGCTTAATGTTTTTTCTGCAAAGAAAAATTAACATGAAAAGAAATAACATAATAAAGGAATAACATGTTTTTTGGCCTCTTAAAAAACGCCAAGCAAAATCCGCCACAAATTCATAAATGCAACATGATTTAATATTCGGCCATCGGTTTTTTTGGCCTTGATCACAATAAAAAGAAAAGTACAATAAAACTGGAGCTATAGTTTATGAGAAAGACACCCACAAAGAACCTGCCATCACGGATTGACAACGACGGATCACTCCAAGAAATAGTTGAAACTTTACAGGACAGTTAATTTGTGTTCCTTTGCTGTTTTTTGACTTCAGATCAGTTAAACCTTACCAAACGATTCGTTTTTGTTTTCTAATTTTTCTTTGTATCTAGGCTAAACACTTTTGGTAAGGATTGATTAAAAGAATAGATATCCACCTTTCAGAATATCCTAAGCATGAGAGTTTCGGGTTTTTAGAGAGCTTGCAAGAACAATGAATTCGAAAATCGCCACACGTTTTCGCTGCTACGCCATTACCTCTTCACCTTAAACCCCTTTAACTGCCATGTTGCCGTATGGCTACAGTCCTCTCGAAAATCGAAAAACAGTCCAAACCGCGTCCAAGCTACGCAAGGGGTCCCCGAGCCAGTGATGAACGTCGTCGTCTCCAAACCAACCGAATGCCTGATCGAATCCTACAACCGACAGAGTGCTTAAAAAAATCGCTCCGTATATTTGTGGAGTTTGCACATGAAGCAGCTTTTATATTTTTTGTTTCTTCACCAACAGCCGAGGCTATAGGCTTGTGAGCTTGAGGCCTTTTTCTCCAGACAGGGGGCAAGTTTGCTCGTATTAAAAAAGCAGCAATTAAAGAACATGGAAGTAAAAAACGTTACGCTAGTATAAACATTTACACGAGGACAATGCAAAGGTAATCAGCATGGAACTGGTTAAGTGGACGCTGCTGTTAATGACGCTGGGCTGACGAGATGAACGTATAATTGTGCAACGATCACTGCTATTATGCAGTTGAGCTTTACCAGGCGAGGAGGCGGCGAGTGTTTTACGACATTAACATAACATAATCAGACACTTGAAAAATATTTAAATAAAACCAAAGGTTTTCTAGAGGTTAACCAGGCCAGCATGGGTATGTTTAGTTAACATTAAAATATGGGAGATTGGTTGAAATATTTCGAAGAACCGTATTTCCACTAAAATTCAACCATTTTGTCGCTATTATAGTTGTATTATATGGTTATATTATATTATATTATATAATATTATATGGTTATATTTATAGTTGTATTATATAGTTGTATTATAGTTATACTATATGGTGAAACTAGCAACGTTAAAAAAAAACGTTTATTTTCGTTTCTAGAAGAGTACTGCGACATTTTCAACCTTAATTTTACTTGAAAAGGACTTGAGGATCGGTAACTTAACGTTAAATAAACGTATACCCTTGCTGCATGGAACTCAATTTATCTGCGTGGCACTTAGCGTTCTCTGAACCAAAATGTGTTTTTAAAAAATGAAAAAGAACTTAACCATTTTAGTGCTTAAGCAAAAACTTTTGAAGCGTGTTGTTCGGAACCCCTTACAGTGCTGTGTCAAAATCCCTAGCTAACGGGCTAACTACTCTTTGGCTTCCTTTGAATGAAAGCACATTTAGGTGTAGGATATCCACAACTTGGCCGCATGTTATAGGGAATAATTACAGGTTTATGGGATACACGAGTTCATCCATGAGTATCCAACATCGTTCACGACGGGTAAGCTTACGAATTATTTGTACTGATCCTGAAGATCTCGGTGATCTGGGGCGATTGAGGACCGTAATACCGATTTTACACCTAATAATTCGTCGCGTGTTGTGGCCGTACCGTACCGCTCCAAGCCGCTCTGCACCACGGCCACGTTCCCAGCGCGACTTGATTTCACACGTAATAAATACCGAAACGTGGCCGGCCACGTTTTTCGGCTGCCCTCTGACGGTCAAGCTTGGAACCCAACTACGGAAACGGAAATTAAAGCAGACTGAAGTGAAATTTCGGCAAATGTTGTTTGTTTGGCCGCCTTAACCGTGTGCGGGGAAAAAAAATTGAAAAAAATGTTTAAGGAAGATATAAAGATAACTGTCGTTTTTGTTTTGTTTTTCCAGTTGTTAGATTACGTTAGGTTAGTCGCCTGGCAAAAAAATTTAAGGCAAAGTTTGGCATTTTAAGTTCATAAAAAGGGTTTAAACTTATTTTTAACCAAGAGTTAAAATTGTTTTTGTAGCGGAAAACGTTTTTTGCCTACAATATAGGCAACAAGTAAAAAAAAAAAAAAATAGAGAACCGTACTTCGGAAGGAAAAAAAAGTAGAAATGTGAGGAATTACAGTATTAAAATGTTCGGTTTGTTTACTTATTGGTTTGTTTATCTCTGTGCCCTTCTATTCCTCCAGCAGTAAGGCCCGTAGAAAGATAAGAGTAGTGCCAAATGAAAGATAATTAAATTACGCTTCGGATAGACCTATTTTCATTGTTCTAATCTGATTTTTTTTACCTTCAAATACGTAAGTGAACTGCGAATAAAGTTACCCGTGTGCGGAAAAAAAAAAGCCTGACTAAAATGTCCCAGGGAAAAAATAAATTGTGTTGTCGTTTTTGTTTTGTTTTTTTCAGTTGTTAGGTTAGGTGGGGTTAGTAGCCTTGGCAAAAAAATTCACCAGGGAACGACCTGCCTACCGCTTTTCACTTTCGATCTTTTTTTTTATTCCCATAACTCTATTATTTTTCAATCAGCGGTTTTTTTTCTCCATTTGCTGTTTTTTTAAAGATTAAAAAAAATCTTTTCTCAGAACTAGGCCACCTGAGCGTTACATTTAACTCTGTTGCAACAAGTTTGCATTCAAAGGGTTGTGTCAGATTTAAGATACCGTTATGTTACCTCATTACATTTTTTCGCAAGCATCAGTTTTCGCAGGTGTAGTCGTGATGCTATTTAAGAAATACGTGTTTGGTGAAAATAGGTAGCACTTTCTGCACGTCGTCTCCGTTTGGTTTTGTGGCCAATTCTCCCGCTACAAAAATTCTGACTTTAGGCCTAAACGTTTGTCGACACTTTCTTAATTTGTTAGTCAAAAACTTCAAGCTTAAAGCTATGATTATTAGTCGTAGTCTGCTTTGATTAGATCGTCGGTTTGTTTTGGGGGTGAACAGCGCGTTGCATCATGGGGTCGCAAGCCGTTTCGCCACTTCCATGCAGCGCGGCATGGCACGCAGCAGATTTCACACATTAAAGAGCAGCAGATTAAAGCGAACCGTTCCGCTCCGTCCAGTACCGAACCACGCCGGCCACGTTTTGGCCAAGCTGGAGCGCAAAATCACGGCCACGTTCGCTTCATTTATTACGTGTGAAATCAAATTGCACGGTTCGGAGCGGCAGTGCAAGCTCTATTTATTACGTGTGAAATCGGTATAAGAGTGGCTGCCAATTTTGTGTAGAGGGAAGGTAGCAAGTGACGTAAGCTGTGGCCGTGTGTGTGCGAGTCACTTCCAAGTTGGGTGTAAGCAAAAATCTCACGATGCTCTTTCTGAAAAAAAAAGTTCGGCTTGAATTGTAAGGCGAAGTTTCAGTTCAATTGTGATGAAAGAAGCTCCTCATCATGGAGAAATACGAGGTCAACGAAACAAGCTTGCTGGAATTGCGTGAATTGTTAAAGCGAAGTTCTTTTACAGGACGCAATGAAGACGAAAAAAATTAAAAAGAAAGCAAAGTGTGAGAGAAGAGGTTAGAAATATGTTACCACTGGTAGAAAACGAAGCAATTAACTTGCTACTCGAAAAAACTACTTACGAAATTAATGGAAGATCATGACA
>JAHWFP010143508.1:39155-52542 GCA_023313725.1 Lithobius niger | reverse complement strand
ACAACACCACCTCACTGAACTGCACAACTTGTCAAATAATGGTTTATTGAAAGTAAGTAGGTTGACATAATTCTTCACTTTTCAACATCTACATATCATCATGAATGCTGACTCATCAATGCTAACCTCTGCTTCCCTCTGGGTACGTGTCTGTCTCTGCCATAATCGTATTTACCTACTACTCTACCCAAAACCAAAACAGGTATAAAAACCCGCCAAGTTTCCAAAAACAATCGGCATTTGAAGGTAGTGATATCATTTGACTAGGGAAAGGCCGGCAAGATCAATCCTATGAGCCAAGTTAATCGCACCAAATAATACTTTTGACGTTAAATGAAAACTTGAAGATTGCTACAGCGAGTAGCAATCTTCAAGTTTTCATTAACTTTCGAACTATTAGTCGGCACGATTAACTTGGCTAATAGGATTGACCTTGGCGGCCTTTCCATGGTTGAATAATATCACTATCTTCAAAGACCAACCGTTTTTGGAAACTTGGCAGGTTTTTATACCAGTTTTGGTTTTGGGTGGCTTTATTTCTAGGCCAATGTACTTTGTTTTTGTGGTTTGGTTTGATTTTTTGTAGGTTGAGGTAGTGATTTTTTGCGCAACTGATGTTATGCAGGTATATGAAAGGACGGAAATCCAATCGTCTCAGAAGGCTTAATTAAATACGGATGCAAGCCTATTTACGTTGCCTTTTGGACTTATATGTCAGACTGCCTGAGTGGGGTATCGAACCCACGACCTCGGCCTGATTTCAAACGTCGTGGGTTCGATTTAGGCAGTCTTGACATATAATTCGAAAAGGCAACGTAAATACGATTGCAACTGTATTTATTTATGCAGATGAATAGAACGATGTTTTTTTTATCATTAGCGCATGTTATTTCTTTTCAGTCAAGCCATTAAGTGACTTCGTCAAACTCATGAATTGTTAATTTGTACCTCATATAAAAGCAAATCAAACGTTTTGTAAAAACGTTTCTTGTGATGCCAAATTAGCTAATTAAGAAATACTTGAGCAAATGTGGGACATAAACGCAATGCTCCAATTTAATCCGACCTTACATGAGTCATAACGTTTATTTAAAAAAAAAACCTCACGTGACTGAGAATGACAACTATTTGGACAAACATAAACAAAGGAAATATCTTCCCGCGCGCATATTCCACAAGTCAAAATGCACAAAGATGTTAACCTCTTACACCTTATTACAACTGAGCAAAAAGCACCAACTTGAAGTGATTATAGCACCGTTTCTAACAATTCGAGCTTTGCACAATATGCTATCAATTTTCAAATTGGACTATCAGCCAGTTAGAGTTGTTTGCGCACGAGAATTTCAGAAAATTGGACAGGCGGTGGCGGCGGAGGGGCTAACAATGTCAAAATGTTACAATGCTGCAACATGTAACAATAGACGAGGCGCACAATATCTGATTAGGACATATTTGTTATTAGGTTATTGTAGCTAGATATTTATTGTGTACAATTGTTTTGTTGCTGGGGGCAGGTGACCCAATGGGTTAAGCTCTGTAAATAAAACAAACAACAGCTAGCTCGTTATGGCGAACCAAAATTAAATGGTCTTGATTTGTCCTTACATCTTCAAGTTTTAAACCGTAGGGGCCGTCTTATCTATGGCCTCAAAATTGGGCGGCCGACATGACTGAGTGATATATTTACTTCTTCAATGTGGGCTTCGGGAAACCAGTTGAATTGTTTCCGCGATTGTTTGCCATGATACTGCAACAATCCAAAATCAACTACACATTGAGATGACACATGCTAAATCTAGATACACGCTAGTTAGTTGCCATCAAAAAATCATGAGACAAACACGAACCTGAACTTAAATATTCATTTCTAATGTTCCATTTTTTCGAAAACAAAAATCGGTGAACAGTGGACACATGATGCACCAGACCGTAGCAATTACAATAAAAAGGAAGTGAAAAAAGCCAACAAATTAACTGAACAAAAATCTGCTTCACCGTTTAGAAAAAAAAAACAGAGTTAGTTCCCCATACTCACAGCCATTAAGGTACACGAATAAACACGGATTAGAGTTCATTCGAACGCACCGTACTATAATTTGAACTCCAATTCAAAAAAGGTAAACCCACAAACACGCTCAAAATAGACGCCATAAACAGTAAAACGCGACAAAATTGAAAGATAAAATCGCATACACAAAATGAACAAGTAATTACTGAAGCGAACTAGAAATAACCGCCTCAAACGACCTTCAAACACAAACACAGGCAAAAAACTGCCTTAACTTGGAGTCTGTTTCACAAATTATAAATACACTCACAATACACAATTACACATCCACACACACGAAACAGACTTTCTTTCTGACATAACCATTGATCAAAAACAGTCCTTGTTCCCTGGTAGTAGAGTTCAAATTATAGTTTGTTGCGGTCGAGTAAACTCGAATCCGTGTTTATTCGTGTACCTTCATGGCTGTGAGTATGGGGAACGAGCTTTAATGTTTTTTTGTTCTAAAGGGCGAAGCCGATTTTTGTTCAGTTAATTTCCTATGACATTTGTAGTGTCAATCATGCGTCCTATAGATCACATGATTGACACTCCAAATTCTTCCACTTCTACTTTATTAGGTAAGAAAAAGTGGGAGGGGGAAAGGCCTAAACGTGGAGTGTCAAACATGCGTAACAAATAATAGATTTCCGTGACTGTCAGCAATCACTGTTTTTACAACTCTTCTACTTTCTCAAATTGGCAAGAGTTGTAAAATCAGTGATTGCTGACAGTCACGGAAATCTATTGCTCTATCACTGTAGTCCATTTCTTACTGCGTACTACCATGAGTCCATGAAAAGTTCCGTAGGAACGATGAGTAACAGACTTCTATTAGGGTGGTGTCCTAGCGTTTGACCGATCACAGAGACTCGCCTCGACCACCATTGGAACTAGACAACGAAAACTTTCAATTTTAAAAACTAGATGGAGCCAGTAATTTGTGCTTTTTAAAACTTCAGTATCATTTACAGATTGTTTGTGGGCTTTCAATGTTATTCATAAATTCATATTTACAGTATTCTAGTGCAATTATTTTGTTGGTCGTCCGTGTTCATACTGGAGATAAGCCCTAAACAGTGAAATGTGTGGTAAGGCATCTCTACGATTATCTGTTGCACATTTTAAGTCGAAAGACAAGAAGCTGATTATATCTAAAGTGTGACAAGTCGTATTATGAGTTGTGAGATTTTCTGCTGCATTTTCTACATTCTACGACAAAACAGTGAGAAACTGTTTAAATGTGGAAACCGTAGTAAAGCCTTTTAACTGAAGCTCATGTTTAGTTGCGTTTGGGGGCAAGAATTGTCTTAATGTTTTTGTGACGAGAAGCCTTTGGGTCCACTACCGCAGAAGCTCCATGCAAGATGGTCGGCCTATCTAGATTCCGGCGCGTGAAGTTTTCCGGCTAAGTTTTTGGTTGCGTTTTCTGATGTTATGTAGTTAGCCGCAGCGTGCGCGACAGTGCCAGCGAGGCTCGTAATTTGGAAAAAAACTGACATCATTTTCGTGAACGGCGACCTTGATTTACCTTTTACACCAATGGCGATAGTACAGCCTTCCACATATACAGATCGATGGTGGATGAGCTTGGAGCCGCTGCGGTAGTGGTTCCCCGATCGTTCCTTAAATCAAGTTTGTAGTACGCAATTATCTTATTTAACGTGAATATCAGACGATGTTTACTCGAATACAAAACGGTGTGAAAACCTGGAAATGCAACCGTAGTGGTGCCGCTTTTCATAAATAATTAAAAGAAATAGACAACTTTTAAATGCCAGATATTTTTATTAGTATCCGTTTTTGAAGTAAGAAATATTACAATGCATAGTCAGTGTTTTTTTAATGAGACACTTAAGTGAAAATTAGAAAAAGCTACAATTTCGTTGTAAAAAGTTTGTAGCAATGTAGTCTAATGGATAATGGTGTAAAACCCTTGAAATGTGAACTGTATGTTGCAGCATTTTTATTGAGAAGCCGTTTATTATCTACGGTCGAATTCTACTCTAGCTGATTTTGTAAGATGTGTGCTACTTCAAATACTAAGCTTCAGCAGGTCCCTTTTTCGGCAAAACAATGAATGACATTAAAAAAATTTCGTATGTTTTATAAAAAAAAAAATCCTGTAGCTTTCGTGTTTTTGTCCTTCTATTTATGCTATAGGTTAATTGCTAGAAAATTCTTATTCATCGCATTTACATGACACAGTGCAAGAGTGCATTTTTTAGGGTACTTCTACTCCGAAGCGGAGAGGGGGGGTGAAGGAAGGCTCCAGCTTCAAAATCCTTTACACATTCACATATCTTTCAAATTTGGCGTCACTGGTTATTACTGCTAAAAATTGTTTAAAATATGAGTAATAGGAACCGTGCCAGTCTAAAAAGTGTTCGCTAATGAGAAAGCGCCTCCGTTACTCTGTCCAGTAGCAAAGACAAGAAAAATTGTGGAGGGGGACGAATAAATCCAGCTCGGGGTCCGGGGAAGAGCTTCCCTAGAGCATTCTGAAGAACTGAAGCATTTTATGGTACATCACTGCCGAATCCGGCTTCTTTAGAGTACTTATTCATTTTACATATTCTGGCAGAATTTCTGTAGCATTATGACACAATGGCGGAAGAATCGTTATGTCTTTGTTACACGAATCCTATAAAATATTTAGTGTGTGACACTGCACCTTCTTATAAATGAAGCTAGTTACAGTGTAAGATAGATTCGTTCGGGCAATCAATCCTTAGAATTAAAATTGTAGTACGAATTTCGTGTTTAACGAATGTGAGACAATACATATTTCAGTACGCAATTGTGGGAAAACCTTAAAATGCATATTTTGTGATGCTGCATTCTAACCTATTTAAAAGAAGTCTCTTTTAAACGTTATTTTTATAAACCACCAGTTGTGAAGCACATAATAATGATGTTGCATAGCATATTTTACTTTGATGAAACACCTAAGAGCTTATTAATAAAGCTGCACTGTCGTTAAACTAGTTTTGAAGTATCGTAATTGAATTTGTAATGGTGTGAAGCCTTGGAAGTGTTAATTGTGTGATGCTGCAGTTTTACTTCTACAGTAACTAATATCATTGGGTTATTTAGCCTGTCGAGCAATGACCTAAATACGCGGGAGGGGGGGAGCAGAGAGGCCAAGCCCCCTCACCACCCCCCAAAAAAAGAAGCCGAGGCGTAATTTTTTCTTCGATATTGACCTTTAAACGTTTAATTTTTTTTATAGCCATAATAATTATACAGTATGCAAATGACGGAAATAGTCATTCAATAAAAATGAAGCGGTTGTGCGTTTTCTAGTTTTCCTCATGACAGCTTACATGTACGGTGTGGGAAATTGTCCGGTGCAGGTGCAATCCCCAAAGGATCTACAGCACTGAGATTACACACCTGACACATAGGACAAATGTTTGTCCCTAAAATCGGGAAGGGGGGAGGAAATGCATGACTTTACATAGGGGCACCCTGCCCCCCTCAACCCCCTAGTTACCAAATTTATTTCTGTTCCCAACAATAAACATGACTAATACCCCTTAGTTGGCGGTTGATTCCTGACACCGCCCGTAAATTAAAGAGAGCAGAGACTATCACCTATGCCTGTTCGTCAATTGATGACGATTGATGACGAAGGGGACCCCCCCCCCCCGGGAGGGATGATTAAAATAGCTTATTTCTTGAGACGTATTACTTACTTGAGACGTATTGTTTGAACGTTCCCAACCCAGGGGTGTTTTTTTCTGTTTAGTTTAAGGAACATAGATAAACTTTGTATGGGGGAGGGGGCCGATGCCCCAATGGTCACCATCACTCTTGGGTGACATTGACAAGGTCGAAAGGGTACAGCGCAAATTCACAAAGAGCCTACCTGGCTTGCGAGGTTTACCGTATGATGTACGTCTTGCCAGGACAGGATTAACATCACTTGAACTTCGCAGGTTGCATGCTGACCTTCTTCTAACCTTCCGGATTGTTCGTGGCTTCTTGTCAATCGACTTGCCTATTTTCGAATTCACACCATATAAAACGACAAGGGGACACCCGTTTAAATTGGAAATCCAATCGGCACGCCTAGAGTGTAGAAAAAAATTCTTTTCAGTCCGGGTGGTGTCAGCGTGGAACTCTTTGCCAAAAAACATTGTTTCTGCGCATTGCCCTAGGCTCTTCAAAACCCTATTAAAGGAGGTTTGTCTTCGGAAGTTCCTAAAACGACCTGCATTTCTAAAGTAAAGCTAGGGAACAGTGTAAGTGGCACCTGCCCTTCTGGATCCCGACCACTTTTTCGTGTGTGGTTAAACCTAATTTATTATTATATTATGTAAGCTCATACAGTGGCCTCCATCTTAGGGACAAACCTGGTTCTATTTGTCAGGTATATATTCTCAGTGCTGTAGGACCTTTGATAGGTGCACCATTCAATTTCCTGCACCGTGCAGGAAAGACTCATGTGGGCGTGGGGACTACATTGAAGTTGTAATAACACGCATCCCGTTTATCCAATTAGCATGCCATTTTCGGCTTCCACGTTGTCTGTGCCATGCTCTTCTTTGTTCAGACTCATTCAAAGCTGCCCATCAAGACAAAACTAAGCATTTATGAGCAAATGCAACGAAAACTTAAAGCCTAGCTGTGTGAGCAATACGCCGTGGGCAGTCTGGAATTAAAGTGTTTTTGCGAGCAGTTGCACACAACATCCGATTACGGTGAGGCATTTGCATATACATTTTAACAAACGAACTCTGAACTAGATTTGGTGTTAGTGGAACACCCCCCCCTTCCATTTTAATGCAGTGACCATCAACTTACGTTAGTTGATATTTTATGCTTTGTAAAATTTTACTTAGTGATATTGCAAAATAATTGGCCATCTCCCCTCCCCTTCCTATGCGTCTTGTACGGCCATTGGGGACCTTTGTGATCCTGGCAGGTCTAACCTTGGTGGTAAGGCAGTCGTGACCCTACTCTGCCTTCCTGTGACCATGCTATTTTTAAACAAGTAATTAATTTTAACTTATACACGCTTTTCAATTTTGTTTTTTGCAGTTTAGTATGTTGGGGGGGAGGGAAAGGCGCCACATTTTCTTTACCATCAATTGTATACTTCGGGTGACTAGTCACGCAGACCAGGCAGGCCCCTGGTAAAACGACGCCGGACTGATTTGATCAAGTCGCTGGACCGATTTGATCAAGTCAATGTCTTTTTCCAGGAAAGGGAACTACACCGAAGTTACATATTTGAGTAGCGGTCACACAGCTACTTTGAATGCCCAGACCTTAGTGGACAAATTACCACAGGTAAAACATCTATTCACAATAATTAGTTGCGAGTCGACGGAAAGCAAAATTTTCCTGCAATGGAGAGACGACTTCGAATCAGAAGTGAACCAGATGCCCTAATGTTGTACCTCAGACACTGACGGTAGAGTCACAACGTCCAAAAGATAGATGTGAAAATACTAAGGTACAAAAAAAAAATGATGAAATAAAAAAATGGTATTGGATTTTTTTCCGTGGATTTTTTTCCCTTTGTATTTTATTTACTCTGGATTTTTTCTCTAGATCTTTTTTCTTGGTTTTTTCCCCAAAGTTTTTTTCTTTGGATTTTTTTTTTTTTCCGTTTACCATTATTATCACTTCGTACCGTTTTGGAGCTGCAAAACTATTTCATTAATTCAGGGACAAACAGCTGCCAGTTTGCTCCTTCTAATCGATCGATCTGTTAGTTTTGTAACGACACTGCCTTCAGGCCGTATTTGTGCTGCCAGTACAAATCAGTGCCACAGGAAAAAAATGAGGGGGATAGGGATTATAGGGCCATCCCCTCTACAGGAAACCAAACTGAACAAAATTGCAAAATTTACGTTTCTTTTTTCATTGCCCCCCTCCCCCCCCCTTTGTACGTGTCATAATGCTACATACTTTCTGCCAGAATGTGTGAAATGAATACGTACTCTACAGAAGCTGGATTCGGCAGTGATGGACCATAAGATGCCTCAGTTGCTCGGAACGCTCTAGGGAAGCTCTCCCTTAGACCCCAGTGGTAGATAAAAATACCCCCGGAAAAAAAAACCGGAAAAATACCCCTGGAAAAAATACCCCCGGAAAAATACCCCTGGAAAAATACCCCCGGAAAAAATAGCCCCGGAAAAAATATCCCTTGTTAAAAATACCTCCCGGAAAAAATACCGCTGGAAAAAATACCCCCGGGATAAATACGGTCAAAATTTTCTTTTAATGCGGCGGATTCAAGGCAAAAGGCGTGTGGTGCAAGCCTCAATGCCCCTCCTTTTCTTCCATAAAATTCTGAGAACCTTTTTTATTTCGCTCTTTTTTGTTGTGTTTTATGGGTGCACGGCAAAAAAAAAACCTCGTAAAAAAAAGCCTGGAAAAAAAGTTGATGAAAAAACAACCGGGGAAGTGGTGAGGAGAAAAAGTTGTCCTCGGTAAGAGAAAATTCGTGAAATCACGTTGTTTCCACCAAAACTGAAATAGAAAGGGAAGGGGTGGGGGGTGGGGGGGACATCGAGAATCATACATTTTCTACAAATTCCGTAACTGAGGAAGGCGGGGGTGGAATATTGAATTTGATCGACTATAGACATTAAATAAAGATTCGTGAAAACATAATATCCTACCTTCGCCTTCTCCAGTTGCGGGAGTTGTAGAAAATTTATGAGATTCGAAGCATGAAATAGTTTTGCATCTTCAAAACGGTACGAAGTGGTAATAATGGTAAACGGAAAAAAAATCGAAAAAAAACCACAGAAAAAAATCCAAGAAAAAAGATCCAAAGAAAAAATGCAGAGGAAAAAAAATACAAAGAAAAAATACAAAGGAAAAAAAATCCACGGAAAAAAATATCCAATGCCATTTTTTTATTTCATCATTTTTTTTTGTACCTTATATTTTCACATCTATCTTTTGGACGTTGTGACTCTACCGTCAGTGTCTGAGGTACAACATTAGGGCATCTGGTTCACTTCTGATTCGAAGTCATCTCTCTATTGCAGGAAAATTGTGGAACTGGCTTTCCGTCGACTCGCAATTATTGTGAATAGGTGTTTTACCTATGGTAATTCTTCTACTAAGGTCTGGGCATTCAAAGTAGTTGTGCGGCCACTACTCAAATATGTAACTTCGGTGTAGTTCCCTTTCCCGTTAAAAGACCTCGACTTGGTCAAATCGATCCAGCGTCGTTTTACGAAGGGCCTGCCTGGTCTGCGTGACTAGTCACCCGAAGTATACAAATGATGGGAAAGAAAATGTGGCGCCCTTCCCTTCCCCCAAAATACTAAACTGCAAAAAACAAAATTGAAAAGCGCGTTTAAGCTTAAATTAAACACTTGTTAAAAATAGCATGGTCATAGGAAGGCAGAGTACGGTTACGACTGCCTTACCACCAAGGTTAGACCTGCCAGGGTCACAAAGGTCCCCAATGGCATTACAAGACGTATAGGAAGGGGAGGGGAGATGGCCAATTGTTTTGCAATATCACTAAGTAAAATTTTACAAAGTATAAAATGTCAACCAACGTAAGTTGATGGTCACTGCATTAAATTGGAAGGGGGGGTGTTCCACTAACACCAAACCTAATTCAGAGTTCGTTTGTTAAAATGTATATGCAAGTGCCCCACCGAAATCGGATGGTGCTCGCAAAAAATCATTAATTCACGACTGCCCTCGGCGTATTGCACACACAGCTGGGTTTTTAAGTTTTCGTTGCATTTGCTCGTAAATACTCAGTTTTGTCTTGATGGGCAGCTTTGAATGAGTTTCGTAGCACGAACTACGAAATGACCTCACTTTAACACAATGTGAAAAAACAATGGCCTTGGATTTTTAATACGTGGTTATCTTTCCTTGGAATTTTTTTTACAGATTTTATTTCCATTGGATTTTTTTCCTCTGGATTTTTTTCCTGGAGTTTTTCCTTTGGAGTTTTTAAACTTAGATTCGATAATAATATAGGAAAGATGGGGCCGGGTATAAAGGCTGTAAGTTTATCAAGTTTAAAACGATAAAAAATTACATGCCTGTGGGAATGACGTTGTGGGCAGGGGAGTAGAGAAAATTCTTGGTTTTGTGAATCAGATATACTTTACCTCACACACGACATGACGTTATTTTGCCCACTGAGCAGAAGTCGACCTTTTTTTTTGGGGGGGGGGGGGTTAGGAGTGGGCAAGAGGGGGGATTGGTGGGGAGATTTGAGTAGAGAATTGGAAACGACTTAGGCTCATACTAGCACGTCATCACCTGTCCCTCAAGAAAGCATGCCTACGTTCATTGACAGGGCCGTAGCCATGTCATAGCATTCACAGTGACCGCTTTGGGTAAAAAGTTAGATAACAACAAGAACTAGTTAAGGGAAGGCGGTATCTACACTCTGATTATTGCTCTCTGAAAACACTAGAACATTTGGCAAAGTTGGTTTCCGCTGTGTAAAAAAAACAAATTCTGGCTACGGCCCTGCGCATTGATTGCTGGTTTATAGAATTTGTTTGCTCATGATTGTAAAGTCTGATTCAGCAACGCTAGGTTATCTGATAAATGCGTCTTGTTATCCTGTGTAACAAACAAGGAAACCAAATGAAACTTAACTGGGAAGAATATCGAACGATTAAAGTGACCCACCTGCAATTGACCTATCAGCCATTAGACAGTAATGGTTTGTTAAACCGCCCATAACAAATGGGACATTACCTAATCTCAAGCCTCAGTTTCAAGGAGAAAGTTTGTTAGTATGAGAGAAAACAAAACCGCTGTAACTCGTCCGTTTTAGGCAAGTGTAGCCACATAAACCGTAAAATGAAATGGCCGATGCATGTTCTAAATGTTCATTGTTGCGCCCTGTTAACCGGCAGCTGTAACCAGAGTTTTGTTTAATTGTACTTAAGACTGTGACGAAATTTCCTACGTAAAGATTAAAAAAAAAATTGAAAAATAGTTGTGTCTTCACTTCGCAGGCTTTTATTTTATTTGTGAAACAGTATAATATTGGACACCCTTTTTTTTTGTCTTTCGCCAAAATCTTGATAAAAAAAAAATTTCAAAATCGCCTGGCAGCTCACAAATAAACTACCGTATAAACGGCTAAGATTTAATTTTTGGGGCCCCATTTCATTGCTGCGGTAGATTTTGCTTGGTTCAAATTTCATATTTTCTGCTTTTTGTTGCTGTTTCCCACGGGAAAATACCCTTGTAACAGTTTTCCGTGTTAGACTGCATATAACAAACGCATAGTCAGGAAAGCAAATATACAGCAAACTTGGCAACTACGTGAAAAATTCACATGCGTTGGTTTTGCTTCTAAAATTGCTGCTCTTGACGGTGCTTCTGGAAAATCCCAATGCAACACCATGCATTGCGAATTGACCGGTTCAGAGGCGAGTTGTTCGAAATTCGCCCATGGTTGCTCGTCACTCGCCTAGCTCTGAAATGACAGACTGTCCATAATTTGACCATGTTATTTACAATAGACCTTAGGTTGCTTAAAATTTAGGAAGACGCAATTTTCGAGTTCGCGAGTGACGAGCTAGCCGCCTCCGAGCAAACGAAACATGGAATTTCACTAAGGAACCGGTTATTATTTATAGCCCCGGGGGGGGGGGGGACTGGAGGAAATGAAAATGTGACCACCAAATTTTCGATGACCCTCCCTTCCAGACCCTGAAAAAATCTTAACCACCCCACTCTAGGTCCAAAAAAATAATGTACCCCCCCCCCCCCCAAACAAAAATGTGTTTGTTCCTATACCTATTGAGACGGTCTGCAGCCAAGATTAGTACTGTAGCCAAATTAAATAAGTAGCTCTCCACACCATTACCACTGGTTGTAAGGAACGTGTCTCGGTTTAACGAAAAGACATGTTGGGTTAAAAATGTACTTCAAAATATTCCTTACACCCATCTTTTGGCAAGATTCTTGCAATAAGTACGATGAACATACTGTTTGCTCATAAGTCCATATCCGTAACATAGTCAGCACCTAAAACACAGAAGAATCCAAGAAACCAGGTGCCAAGGCTTTTCAACAAAGTTCTTTGTAAAAACTATAAATGCAGTAATGGTACTAATAGTTTGAAAACCTTGTAAACGCTCACATCGGGGGGTGGGGGGGGGCGGGGCCAACCCCCCCCCCCTGGTCCAGTGAGGAGTTAGACCATAATATCAAATGCCCATCGGTTTAAAAATGGTACTCCCATATTTTCGACTTGGACTAGTTGTTTGCGTTGTAACCCTCCCCCCCCCTCCCACAGCCACACAGACATTTTCGGGCCATGTTATTTTCATACGATTTATTTCTATCCCGTGATAAGGGACCGGTCATTATTTATGGCCGGGGGGGAGGAGGGAGAAAATGAAGACGTGACCACCAAATTTTCGATGACCCTCCCTTCGAGACCCGGAAAAAGTCCAAAAATAATGTAACGCCTCCCCTCAAACAAAAATTAGCTTTTCGTATACCCATTGAGACTGTCTGCAGATGATTCCTGTACAAAGATTAGTGCTGCAGCAAAAATAAGTAAGTAGCTCTCCACACCGACAATTACCATTAGATGGAAGGAAACGTGTCTCGTTTTACCGAAAAGCCTTGTTGGATTAAAAATGTTCTGTAAAATGTTCCTTACACCCATCGTTTGTCAAAATTCATACACAATAAGTATGATGAACATACTGTTTACTTGCATACCCACATCCGTAACATAATTAGAACCTGAAAGATCGATGAAGCCAAGAAACCAGGTGCCAAGGCTCTTCTGCAAAGTTAATTGTAAAAACTATACCTGCAGAAATGGTACTAATAGTCTCAAAATCTTGAAACAAAATGCCATCATGGGGGGGGGGGGTCGGGGCGGGTTGCCCCCCCCCCACCCCAGAAGCTGAGGCGTTTTTAGGAATTTTGACTGCTGAAAGTGCCATTTTAGAGATCCAAAAATGCCTTTTTCTTCCAATTGGACAGTGTGTCTTTGATGTCCCCCCCCCCTCTTGCCGGGACCTGAAAAATTTATCACACCCCTCTCAAGAGGGTCCAAAAACTGCGTGTGATACCCCCTCCCCCCCAATTTCCTTCTCTGGCGATAAATATCGACCGATCCCTAATAGAGCTAGGTGAAGCAACAGCATCAACTGTTCTGTTTCGTTTTCAATTAATATTCTTCCGTGCATAAAATTATAAACTAAAGTTATTTTTTTTCTGGATTTATTTGTTGCGTTGACTGTTGACGGGTCATATTGTGTTGTGGTGATTGGTGGTGAGCTGTTGTTACATAATAAATATATCGATATTGGGGGGGGGGGGGGGGGGGGGGGGGGGGGGGGGGGGGGGGGGGGG
>JAHWFP010143508.1:25103-35237 GCA_023313725.1 Lithobius niger | reverse complement strand
ATAATGGTATATATATTCGAAGGTAATGTTAAACGTAGGGCCATTTGTTTTCCATTATAAAAAGCTATCCATGTACAAGCTGGGAAATGTAAAACCACTCTGAATAATTCTGATATTAAAATTACGGCACGACTCAACTAGGGTCTTAAATAGGATGGTGTTTAATGAAAAGGTAATTCTGTAGCCTATATTTTCCGTAACCAGTTTATGCTTAGTTTGATGAATGGTGCAGAAGTCACAATGCAAAAACAGTTTTTCTACGTCATTTTCAACATCCACCTTAGATTGTTCCAATTTAATAAGACCTGAATAATTCTGAATATTGCCTGAAATGAGTTTGTGTTTAGTCTGATAAACGGTTTGAAAGTTACAAGGCAAAATTAGTTTTTATTGGACACCATTTTGAGCCGCCTTCTTTGATTTTCAAAAAGTTGGAATGTAGTTGAAAAAGTTGGTTAAATAGTTGGTTTTAAATATTTACCGTAACCAGTTTGTGATAAACTGTAAAAAAAGAAACCGTTTTTTGGATGCCACTTTGAACCAAAATCTTCGATTTTAGTCTTTTGTACGGCTGTACCGGCTGAGAAGACTATTGCAACGATTTTGTCAGTCCGTCCGTCACTTTTTTCAGCTTCGCAACGGTACCAGATAGAGACGACCACGGTTTACATCGTTAGATTCAGTGTGAGAAGTTAGTTAAATAACATGGTAAATTAAAAACAACCACTATTTCCTTATAGCTAACAGATTTCTTCGATGTAAATAAATTAAATAATAACATTTGATCGTCGAATTGAAATCCTAAGATAACACGCAATAAAAACAAATGGGTTTTGCTTCGTTTACAATAGTCTCGTCGCATTGTTGCATGAATGAATAGGCTTACCGTCGAACCAAATTCTCCATTAGGCCTATCTGCTACTTACGAAATTAAAACTACTTAAAAAAAAATTAGGCCTAAAAATAAAAATTAGGCCTAAAATCATGTTACCACGGCAACGTCAAGTTGCTACGAGCCGCTGTTAGCTTCATCAACAGCGTCTCTCTCGTCACTTCCTTACTACCATTAAGCCTCAATCCCCCCCCCCTTCCTACCACTGATCTATGTAAGCTACGTTGCACGTTACGTTGTAACACTGTAATAACGCCGTGTTGCAAAAATGAATGTGCTTACTCTACAATTCAAATCACCGTTAGCTGCACTTACGAAATTAAAACTGCTGGTTAAAATTAGGCCTGAGAGCTGAAAATTACTCCTAAAATGTAAATAGGTCTAAAAGCTAACACATTTTTAACCGGCAGTTGTCATGGTTATTGCTTTTAGATTAGTATAGTAGAGATAGTTGATGTTTGATAGAAGTGTGCGCTTCAAGCTTGCAAGCGGAGGAACTGTACAGAAGACCTGTGCGACTAGGCAGTCACTGCAGCCGCTTGTTTTCATTGAAAATGTAATTTCAAGGGTTCACTGCAGACTTGTTAAATTCAAACTTCTTTACTTCCTCCTTAGACATAACGCAATTTACAAAAATAAACATTTAACAATCCGCACATGAATCGAGAAATTGTCAACAAGACAGTTCGTGCATATAGTTCTGTCCTTGTTGCGTTCTTGTTGGGAAAGACCTCCCTTCGTGCCAAACCATCTTCAATATAAGGGCTCGTTCACGCTACAAAATATGGAAACACTTTCGAAAAAAGGAACGCACGTGTCTCGCACGTGGAAATTGTAGCTAAAGGCCGGCATACCACACTTGGCAAATGTTTCTTTGCAGCGTTCGAATAGAACGACGTAATTAGCCCTAATTATAGTCATTAGGTAATTACGGTCAAGTCAGCAAGCAAGAGATGGCAACTTTACACCTCCAACCCAACGCTGTGATTCGTCCACAACAAATCACGGTAAGTGCAGGCCACTAGTGATGCATATCACCAGGAACGCTGTACAGAAGGCAAAGAACAATCTCCAACCCTCTGAGCACAAACACATCACCGCACTTTGGCTGCACTGCACAACACACCAACACTGCACAACACATTTTGCACAATGCCACCTCTGCACACTGCTGCACACCGATGCACTCTTCTGCACATTGCTACACACCACTGCACTCCACAACACCACTCCACATCCACAACACGGCAACAGGACCATCTCAATACCAAACGGCCCCACTGACACACCAAATACGACACACCAATTTTACACTCTGCAGCACTCAGGAAACTCTCTCTTTAACTAGCAATCCATCCACTTATGCTCACAACACACCACAAGAAAGCCTTCAAAAAAACTTTCTTTTCGCTCCATCTCTTCTCTTGCCACCCTAAACACACCATACCACAAAATACCACACACAACAATCCACCTCCCTGGATCCAACTCAAAAGTACTGTTCACCACTGGAGAAAACACATTTTTGCCATGGCAAACCCCCCTACACTCAGCATTAGGGCGTTTGTCCCCCTTTCCCCAGCAAAAAAGTAAACATGCAACACATATCCAAACAATGCTAACAATTACACTGTAAACCTTGCATGTTAACAACAACAAGAAAACTTCGTCAGACATAGAATTCAACAACACTTTGGGAGAAGCAAGCACACACTGCAGCTTGTGAAAAGCTTTCCCGCAACTACTGCCCCCTCCCACTTTGTCTGGTGCCCCTTTGTTCACACTGACAGCTAAAGGCAATACCAACTTTGCATAGTTGTTTAACATGTGCAAGCCATCACCAGTCAATCCTAACCTAGACTTGACTTTTTTCTTCGTGTTTATAACCAGTAAAGCAGATTTTGCTTCCACTTTCACTACAACTAGGCACCTACACTTTTGCTTTACCCTTGCAGACAGAGGGCCACCAATAGCTTTCTCGTTTACTTGTCTGCTCGTGACATTCCCAGGTTTCCCTCCTGAATCCCACACCTGAGATCGCCTGTATAACTCTTTACCTTTCACTCCATTCTGTCCTTCCACTACCATGACATTGACTCCAACCTCATTACTAGTAGTAACTTGTGCAAACTCATCTTTCCATCTTTCCTTCTTCCCACCTGCGATTTCCCTCTTTAACCTCACCTTACTTCCATGAACTAACTCTGCTGGAGTGAAGTTTGCCGTCACACAAAAAGTAGACGTACTTGTAAACTTAGCTGGCGCTAAAACATCATTCCCTTTGTCAGGATACTCCAAATCCAAAGCCCTGCTACAGTCTACCCTCGTTCTGTGCAACCTTTCTACAGCCTGAGACTGTGAATGATAAGGCATACTAGTTACAAGGCCGATTTCACACTCCTTCAAGAAACAAGCTGCTCGTTCAGAAACAAACGGTTTTCCAACATTTGATTGGAGTTCCACCGAGAACCCAACTCCTGAACAAATCGCTAAGCTTTCATTTACTACCATGTGTGAGTTAGCCTCCCCGACAGCAACTGCTTCAGGATACCTAGTCACCCTATCACAAACCTCTAAGACATGCGTATTTCCGTCAGACGTCACTTTGAAAGGTTTTACGAAATCCACTTCCACCTTAATAAAAGGCTCTGCCACAACCGGAACTAAAATCATTTCGTCCTCTCCCTTCCTCACACCTTTTCTATATTTCTTACAGATTTCATACCACTCTATCCAATTTTTACATTGTGCACACATTCTTGGCCCATGCAATACTTCTTGCAACCTGGCAATGTTCGTTTCCGTGGCCATGTGCCCAAAATAGGCATTAACATGTGCCAGCCTTACCAGTTGCTCCGTAAGCATTTTTGGTACCACTACCTGGTCACACATTTTGGTGCCATTTGCTGCCGACCATTTCTTACTTAAGTCATCATCCTTCCAAAAAAAAGATGTACCTTCAATGTCAGTTGCCACTCGACATCCCTCCAACCCAGGATCAAGCACCTGCCCTTGCTTTAAAACTTCAGCTTTAACAGCTAACAAGTCTTGAATTCCTGCTGCCAACAAACCTAAATTGTCTTTCCTTGCAACTGTTTTTGTCCTTCCCCTACCTTGCACAGAGTCAGCCACAACACTAGCTTGTTTATTGGCTAACACGCATTGTGACTGATCATCTGTATCCTTTTGTGCAAGCCCATTATCTTCGACCTTGACACCACTTTCACAGCTTTCAGCCATTACCTCCTTTTTACTTGCAACATTTCTAACACTTTCCTTCATTTCTTCATCTTCCACTTTAAAAAGACTATCCAATACTTCACCATCAATAGACTGATCTACAGCTTGCTTTTCGTTACTTTTCTTTCTATTGATAGCTGTTTTCGACCTAGTTATCACATTTCACCGTTTTGTTTACCTTTGTTTCAACCTTCTGTAGCCTTTCATAAGACTCTTGGCTAAGCAAAAGGTCATACGATTCTCCTTTGAAATATGGCGACCCACCGCATTCCAGCATAATGTAGCCATCCTCTGTAGCAAATTCTACCTTTGCCACAGGAAACTCAGTCACGTTTTTACTTACGACTGACGACAAAACAACTCGTTTCCCAGTGAACGAACTAGGCTCTACTATTTTACTTGTAACCACATCCATAAATGCACCTGTATCCAGCAAATACCTACCAGGTTTTCCATTAATTGTACTTCTTACATAACTGGCTTTCCACCGACTGTGTACCACTTTTACCTTTAAAAGAGCTAACCTCCTTTCCACTGTGTACACTAGACAATTGAGTACATACATTTCCCACTGAGGCTTTGGTACCATTGTTGGGACAATCCCGTTTCAAATGCGAGCTCGAGCTACAAATGTAGCACTTACGTGGCTCGTCCGCCTTTAAAGGCGCTCTCCTACTAGACTAAGTAATGTCGGTAGCTTGCGGCCTTGCTTGCGCATTGTAATCCGAAGCTGTAGTACCATTGCTTGTACCATTATTACCTGAACCATTTCTAGTACCACTATTGTTACCATTACCATTGTTACTGTTCCCATAGTTACTAGTACCATTCCCTTGGTTGCCTCCACCATTTTGCGAATTACCACTCCCTCCATTGTTTCTGCTACCTTGACTACCTTGATCACCATTACCATTCCGATACCTGCCATAACCATTACCATTGTTACCTCCTCCACGGTAATTATTTCTGCCCTGTGGTCCGCCATTTCCATTGTCAGAACCACTCCCCTTCTTAGAACTGCTTCTTGGCGATTAGCGCAGTAATCGTCTGCAAGCGAAGCTAAGTTCAAAACAGACTCTTGTTTACCCTTATCAATAAGCCAATCCTTAAAATTACTTCCCACTCCATAAGTTTCTTCCCTTTTTCGTCGTATTTCCTCCACCTGTAGCCTCATGTTTTTAATTCTAGCCTCCCGTTTTAACCTTATGTTTTTTCTTCTAGCCTCCCTTCTAATCTCATGTTTTTAATTCTAGCCTCCCTTTCCAACTTAACTTTTCTTTTTCCCAAGCTTCTCTTTCCCTCCTTAATTCATCAGCAAACCTTTTATTTCTCAATTCAAGCTCCTTAGCAAATTTCCTTTTATCTACTTCTACTTCTGCCTGATTTTTCTTATGAACCTTCTCTCGTTCCTCTATTTCTAATCTTAATTCTTCCACCTGCAATCTTATTTTGTTTAACTCTGCTTCAAAAGCTAACCTCTCGTTTTCGTCCTGCTTTTCTTGCCTTTCCCTTTCCTTTAGTTCCTGTTTGTCTTGTAATTCCCTCTCTTTTTCTTCATTTATAACCCTTTTAGCCGCTTCTACAGTTTTAATAGCTTCTTCAAGATCATCCACCAACAAAGTTCCTCCCTCCAACTCACCTTTAAACATAGCCAGAATTTCACTTTTTCGCTCAGGCGAATGCAACCCTAATTCCTCGCACACAGCTTTCAAATCAACCACCGTTTTATCACTAAGCAACTCCATTGTAAAATTACTTAATTACCTAAGTAACTAACAATAAAAAATATAGCGCCAACACGCACAACAGTTCCCGCAAGCTTTAAACAACACTTTTTTCCCAAACGCCCTAATACCAAGGTGTAAAAAAAGTTTGCCACAGCTCACCTGTTGCCGCGTTGTGGAGACGCTGCCAAGACGACTTCTACATCCAAACTGACGAACCCAGGCTTGCACTGACGATGACTTCAAACTCTATTTCGCTTCTTCCATTACCGGAATTCGCAGAAATTTTCCTTCTCACACGACGAAGTGCAGCATTACCGCCCACTCTCGCTGATCGGAATGTTCTCCGTCCCTCGTCCAGTCGCAATCTTGTCTGCCAGCTCAGCTTTTCCGTCTCTTGACTCGTCTTCTTGAACAGCAGGAAGCCCCTTTAATCTTCCTCCCACGCTGGTTGCCACCAAAGTCGAAATTCTGCCATGGAAAGTGAACCCACTGAGTTGGAGAAGCTCACCACTACCATCTAAGTTGACATTACCCCCGACTTTCGATGCAGCTGTGTCCCTTTAACGTGAAAGTCCGGATGTAAGCCAAAACTGCTGGTTTCTTCGACGTGTAAGTCCAGCTTGACCGCTGTCACCAATGTATTTACTTTACACTTGATGCAGACGCAATCTGCTTCACCACTGCCAATGTAGACACAAAGGCAGCACCCTGACCGTTGAAACTCGAATAAATCGACATTAACTCCAGCTGCTTCCTCGACGTGAAAGTACGGCTACACCGCTGCCACCAATGTAATTTCAAGGGTTCACTGCAGACTTGTTAAATTCAAACTTCTTTACTTCCTCCTTAGACATAACACAATTTACAAAAATAAACATGTAACAATCCGCACATGAATCGAGAAATTGTCCAACAAGACAGTTCGTGCATAGAGTTCTGTCCTTGTTGCGTTCTTGTTGGGAAAGACCTTCCTTCGTGCCAAACCAGCTTCAATATAAGGGCTCGTTCACGCTACAAAATATGGAAACACTTTCGGCAAAAAGAACGCACGTGTCTCGCACGTGGAAATTGTAGCTAAAGGCCCGCATACCACACTTGGCAAATGTTTCTTTGCAGCGTTCGAATAGAATGACGTAATTAGCCCTAATTATAGTCATTAGGTAATTACGGTCAAGTCAGCAAGCAAGAGATGGCAACTTTACAAAAAAGACCTATTCTGATACAAAGTTAATTCTGAATATTGTCCGCAACCAGTTTGTATTCAGTGGGATGAATGGTTTTATATAATTAATAAGGCCAACCACGTTGTTTTTACACCATTTTTGTCTGCCATCTTAGACATTCATAAACTTGAATTAGACCATATTTGACGAAAATATATTTTGGGTTGCACGTTACGTTGTAACACTGAAATTGTGTGGCTAACGCCGTGTTGCAAAAATGAATGTGCTTACTCTACAATTCAAATCACCGTTAGATGCAGTTACGAAATTAAAACTGCTGGTTAAAATTAGGCCTATAAGAGCTGAAAATTACTCCTAAAATGTAAATGGGCCTAAAAGCTAACACATTTTTAACCGGCAGTTGTCATGTTTCTTACTTTTAGATTAGTATATGAGAGATAGTTGGTGCGTGATAGAGGTGTGGAGGAACTGTACAGAAGACATGTGCGACTAGGCAGTCGCTGCAGCCGCTTGTTTTCATTGAATAAGACCTTTTCTGATACAAAGGTAATTCTGAATATTGTCCGCAACCAGTTTGTATTCAGTGGGATGTATGGTTTTATATAAGTAATAAGGCCAACAACGTTGTTTTTACACCATTTTTGTCTGCCATCTTAGACATTCATAAACTTGAATTGGACCATATTAGATGAAAATATATTTTGGGTTACTATTCATAAGAGTTTGTGTTTAATCTGATGAAGGGTCTGGAAGTCAAAAGACAATACCTGTCTTTTTTTACGGTATATTGGGTAGCCATTTTGGATATTCATAAAAGTTGAATAGGTCATTTATGTTAAAAAAGTAATTCGAAATATTAAGTATAAAAATGTTCCCTGAAAGATCAGGAGGCCCACAGTCATTAATACAAAAGTATTTTAATTTTCAGTATATTATTCCATGCCTTGTTCACAATTTAGAAGGTTAGAATACAAAAAAATGCGATGATAACCTAAAGTACCTTATCAATCAGCGCCATCTTGGAGTTAGTAGGTGTTACTTCAAAATGGCGGCCGTACAATTAGCAACTATGCCGAATCAAATTACTTTTGTGTGCATGACTGTTGTAGGCCTCCTGCTCTATCAGGTTACATTTTTTTGATCATATCTGTAACCTGTTTGTGTTTAAGTCGTTTAGTGGCGCGCTTTCAAGGACCCAGCAAAAGGGAGGGGAGGAGGGAGAAAGCGGGAGAATGGGTTTTGCCATTCCGAAGAACCAACCTTAAGAGTGAAACTGGGAGAGAAAAAATTAGACTGAACTAAAAGTAAACAAATGAGGAGTGCCGGGCCCCTAAGAAAATTTCTCAAAATCTAAAGTTTCGTACTATAAAATCACTAAAAATGTGTTTGCTTCCGTGGCCTCTTCATTCGGAGACCATAGCTTCCGGCGCCATCTTCTCCAGGTCCTTCATTAGGAAAAAGAAAATAATGGTAGTCATGGATTTTTCGGCCCGTTTAGAGGGGCAGGGTCATAATATTTTTTTAAGGCCTGTCAAGGAAAAGGGAGAGTTTAGAAAAAAAATGACCAAACTGGAGCCCAAATCATGGTTGGATCTTAAAAACTGACACTTTCAGCAGTCAGCATTTATAAAAATACCTCATCTAGCGCTTCCCCCTCCCCCGCCTTGGTCCCTTACACGGTTTTGCAGTTGTCAATGTTAATACTAACATGACTGTGTGACTAATGATACAAACAGGGTTTTGATGGTCAAATTTTCATTTCCTCCGCCCACCTTCGTTAAATAATGACTGGTCCCTTATTTTTCCTCTCGCAACGAAGATCCCTATACAACACCACTGCTGCTAATCAGAAGCCTTGTTTAACAATAAAAGGAAAGAGCCTACTTGCAACAGTTGTCCTGCAAGCAAACGCTTAACGTCTTTCAATTAAACGCCGAAAAGATATGAAAAATCCTACGAACGATTCTTCGTTGCAGGTTTCAGGAAGCCAGTTGAACTGTTTCCGCGATTGTTTGCCATGATACTGCAACAATCCAGAATCAACTACCCATCGAGATGACACATGCTAAATCTATATACACCCTATACTAGTTTAGGTTCTGGTTGGCCACTGTAAATAGCTGTATTTATGATCGTTTGCAATCGCCTGTCACCCATATGCACTAACATTGGTTGTGACTGGAACCTTGTACATGCACTGAGTTTCTGCATGTGCTCGGTTAGCAACGATTTGTTTTTAGCTAGCATCTGCGAAAATCAAGAATTGGTAGTACTTATTGGACGAGAATATTTTTATTTTGTTTTATTTCAATCCATTTTTGTTTAGTTTTATTTATTGTTTCAATGTTTTGAATATTTTTCCTTTTTAATGCTGAGGAAAGTATACATACCCGAATTCCTGATTTAAGCATTTCATGAGGGTTAACTGCCGGGGGGGGGGTGAGTATGAAGGATTCAAAATTGCAAATGCCCTGGACACTGGGAAACCTCCGTTAATGACAGGGCCAAAAGATTGTCCAGAGTAGATCAGAAGTGGGCCTTTTATTATTTATTATCCCAAAACTAATAATATAAATTTTGTAGGGGTCTAGGGGATAGCATGTTGTTTTTATTACATAAATTATGGGTAATTGTTTCTGTGTCCAAAACACTTGCTGTTTCGAAATGTTTGACGGCTAGTTGTGAGAGCTCTAAACGAGCAGTTATCGTTATTGGCTAGGGAGATTGTTGGAGTGGTACAAAATTACATTTCTTCGTAGTCATAGTCGTCGCTGTTGGTTACTTCAATAATTAAGGGTTCGACTCGGTCTTCAGTCAGATGATCAGTGCCCCACTAATCGTTCTCAAGCGTTACAATGTGGTTAATGCATTTCTGCCAATTAACAGAAGTTACTGTATAGGCCTATTGGCTACTGCAGTAGTTGATAATGTTTTGACGTCTACAATTTTACATTTTGTGTTGGATGCTCTTATTTCGTCCTTAACTTGGGCCCAAATTAACTCGATGAGATTCAACTCGCAGTGGTACGGAAATTTGTTTTTTTGAGCCACGAAATAATTTCTGGCTTATTGCTGTTGCTTGTTGCTGCCT
>JAHWFP010143508.1:4521-24703 GCA_023313725.1 Lithobius niger | reverse complement strand
GAGCCACGAAATAATTTCTGGCTTATTGCTGTTGCTTGTTGCTGCCTTGTCGAGTCGAACTGAATGACACGTAACGTTGTCCATCACGATCACCAAGTGGCTGGAATATTGGGTAGTAGTTTTTACCCAGTTTTTAAAACACTCACCGTTCATTTCTTCATGGTAATCCCTAGTCTTCGTTTTCTAATGAAAAGAAGTTGACCACTATTTACAAATCATTTTCGTTAGAGCCAGCATGCAATAATATCAAACGTCGATCTTTTCCCGGTGGTATGAGGCAGCCACGTAACTCTTTTTTTTCCCCTTGCCGTGCCACTGCATCTGTCGGCTGTGATGTTGGTTGGCCGACATCTCGTCCAAGTAAACAAACGGTGATTGTGGATACGCAATTAACTTACCGAAGAACTACAGCGTAGAGCAACATTTTCTGGACTTTCAATATAAGTCGGAACCCTATAAATTCTTGGTCGGAATCATAGCTTGCAATTTCTCTGCGCGCTTCAGCTTTCGATGTGCTAGGCCGTGGTGGCGTCGTCTGCGGCGTTAGGCCTAATCGTCATGCCGTAGTTTTGGCCAGAGTTGGGTATCGGTATTTCCTTAGCTGATGACAAGATACGCTTACCGTTCTCTGAGATTTTCCAGAGGCAAAGCTGGATTCTTAAATTTGTTGTTTCAACATCCGTGTTGTGTCTTAAGCCTCGTTGTATTTGAAAACATTGCAAACAATCTCCCTATAGCCGGCGAATTAAGAGGTTTTCCACGTCGGGAACGCGATGAAGCGAGAGATAAGGTCGCCATGTTGGTTTGTCTGCTCGAAGAGAAGTTTTTACCAGGCGTGATCAATCCATTGTCCAAAAATCCACGCGGAGTGGCCAACCAGAACCTAAAATAGTATAGTTAGTTGCCATCAAATAATCATGGGACAAACATAAACCTGAACCTAAACATATATATGCATTTCTAATGTTCTGTTTTTTCGAAAACAAAAATCGGTGGACAGTAGACACATGATACACCAGACCGTAGCAATTACAATAAAAAGGAAGTGAATAAAAGCCAACAAATTAACTGAACAAAAATCGGCTTAGTTAATCGTACAGTTAATCGTTTATATTTCAAGCACACATTTGCTACATACACTGATTTTATGCAGTTCTTATTTTAAAACTATTTTCTTAACATGTCAGGTTTGGACCTGCGGTCATTCCCTTCTACTTCAGGTTTTTAGTTTAGAAAGAAAATTAAACTCGGGAAAAATGTTTTTCTTTGTACAAGGAGTCGTGACGAAACGTTTAGAAGCAGTAAGGAGGCAGCCGATTACTTCCACCTCACTTCTTTCGCCCCACTATCAAGCTCGAATTTCTGTTAGGGCGTTGCGTCAATGTCGGACGTAATCTGCATAAGTTTCTCGCAAAGTAAATGCACGCATTTGTCTCTCGCCACGAACGGGGGAAACGCCGAGCATTTGCTTTAGCTACGATATTATCCCGAGACCCGAGGGCTGTTTGTAATTGCGGGGAGGCACGGAGATAAACGCTGAAAAATCTCTTATACACAATGTTGGCTGTTTGAAGTAGAAGAAATAAGAGCGTGAGAAGACAAAGAAAATACGAATGGTGACTGTGGCAGAGTTCAGCCTAGTAACCTGAAGAAATCCTTCTGCTTAACATGCTGAGGGGCCGAATAATTCAGAGGGGCCGAATAATTCCACCTAGCGGCGTGGGGGAGCACTGTCGCTCTCCAAGTAGAGCCCCAAAGGCTGATTAATTTTCACTGTACATCACTGCCGTATCCAACGTTTAGATAGTAGTATATTCCCGGAAAACTTATTCAGCATTATTGCACGTTTGTAAAAACGTATTAATATTTTATGATCGCGCTGCTTCTAACGTCATTTACGGAACATAATATAAAATATAATAATATAAATCAATGTTCTAAATACCTGTTTGCAAGCTAATCTCTAGTGATTCTTGCAGTTCGTTCAATAGATTCCTTAGCACGTCTGTATTCATTTACATGATTCAAAACATACAATTTGTTTATTAGGGTGTCTACGCCCACTCCTCCAGATGTAAGGCCCCTATGAAGGGATTGTTACTGGTGTCGCCGTCACTGGTCAGTCGTGTGCTGGTAGATTGGCATCAATTTGATGGTGCTCGTCGCCGTTTCTATCTTCCGCGAGAGTTGGCCCTTTAATTGGGCGTTGAGTATGTTCTCCAGTCCATATAGTTTTTACATTTTTGTAGGAGGTAAAGATAACAATTGGCGGAGCGTAGCGAAGCCTATACGGACACCAAATTGCAAAATATTGGTTAGTTGGTTGATTGAACTTTTTTGGTCTGGGCTCCATCCAGACTCGAATTTTCACCTTACTTGAAATCCCGAAAATATCGTTGCGTTCGAATTTGCTGTAAATTGTTTAATTATTGCGGAAGAAATTACACTTTGTCGAATTCATCGAACTAATACTCACCATACTAAATTTGGAATCCTGAATAGTCAAGGAATTCCGACGAAGCATACACCCAGTTGCTGGTTATCAAGTGAACCTTAAAAAGAATGGCAAATTAAACCAAGTTGTTTGTTTATAGCTGATAACATTTTTCAACGTCATTCAATGAAATAATAACATTAGATCGGCGTATTAAACCACCACAGGAAGACAGGCAACCGTAAAAAAATAAAAGGATTCCGTTAACGACACACACTAGCTGCATTAGAAAAAAAGAATTCTTGGAGAAATTCCTTTCCAACATGGAACCGAAAATGACGTTAACACTAACAACAATAACAATAGGTACCCTGAAAATGAAACCTGAATTCGCCGTTTCAATGCTTAGTGTTTCATATAAGACGAAAGTAATAGCATACGACGTGTTTTTACCACAACACGAAAACAACCACATCCCATGTCTCATAGTTTTAGGATTTCATATTGCCGCTCGTTGTAACAGCATTCTGAAGTCTCGATACCGTGTTGAATAAATGAACAGGTCTACTCTCTGACGAAATTCTCTGAGCTGCTACTTACGAAATAAAAACGGCAGCTAAAAATTACACCTGAAAGATAAAAATTAAACCTAAAAGCAAACTTAGGCCTAACAGCTAACACTTTCTGAACTACAATTGTGACGGTTACTAAAATTGGATTATAATACAGATTGCTGTTGTAGTGAGTGATAGAAGTGTGCGCCTCAACATTTTCTTTTGTGGCGTTGTCAATTTTTAACACTAGTGGCAGCATTATCAACCTTCTGAATCGTTTGATTATTGTTAAAAACTATCGTTACCGATGATTATTTGGCTTGACTCGCTTCGCTCGCTCATTCCGCCGCGTCTCACTGCGCTCGAGGAGATTTCTTGTTGCAATACTTATGCAAAGACGGATAATTTCACACTAAAAACAAACAGACAAATGACCAAGGAAATGATCAGAAGTACGCGTTTTTCGTAAGGTTTCAATTCGTAAACAAACGGTTACTCCGCCTACATCAAGATTCAATAGATTCATTTTCACTACTGAATAAATATCTAGCCTACTACTTAGTAACTGTGTTTAAGAAAAGATGCTGTTTCTCATGATAAACGCTGATTTTCGTTCGAATCAGCGCAACAGAAGCGTAACACCGAAACACACATCACTTGTAATTTGTGTTAGTACTACACTTTACATAGGTTTTCGTGTTTCACTTATTTTAAGAGTTTTTTTTTCTTTACGTCCTGCTCAGTTAAGATTTTTCCGTTGGTTTCGTATCACTTAACTTTCTGATGATCCCTCACTTGGCGAAACAGCAGCAGAGGTTTGAATGTAAGTTAGGCCTACACAAGACACTAACTCGTAGCCATATTAAAAGCTTTTTATGTTTTAGCACAAATAAGGAGGGTACCGGCTGATGACTTTCGTAAACACTAATGCTCGAATATTGCTGTTTGAGATGATACAGATGCACACGTAACAATATTCTTGGCATCTTTTTCTGGTGTCAATATACTTTCTACACGTAATTTAGTATTTAGCATTTAATCTTTCTCTGTCATTGTGTTACGGCTAAACGATTATTCTCTTATCCTGGATTTGTCCGTATACAGGGTGTAACAAAAGGTTGTGTCCATACTTGGGTGGCTAATTCCTTGCATCAAACTAACAACATAATTCCTACAAATATTTGCCAAAAAACGTTTTATTCTTTAGTTATTGCATGAATTAATAACCCAAATTCCAACTTCTTTCCCCCCACCCACCCACTCCCTGGCGATTGCAAACACAAAGCAGAATAGGAAGGTAGTGAACGAAGATAGTGAAAAAACTGTTAATGAGTCAAAGTTAGAATAACGGAAAAATTTCTCTTGCCCAAACATCTGTCCTAGAGGGGGAGCAACCATTGTTTGAAATTGTCGTTAGTCGGTGTTAATGTAGGCCTGATAATACCATAGTGGTTTTAATCCCGTGAACAGATACACGGCAGAAACTCAAAAAGAAAAACTCAAAAAGAAAAAGAGAAACTCTTGAAATAAGAGAATCTAAAACAAAACTAAGAACCCGGCAAGTTTCAGCCAATCAAACTAGTGATATCAGAGCCAAAATGGCTGCCACCGACATTAGTTGTCTAGCTAATTCCACCGACTATTACCTCAAACGTTAAATCAAAAACTTGCTTGGCAACTAATGTAGCAACTTGGTGGCAGCCATTTTGAATCTGAAATCACTACTTTGATTGGCTGAAACTTGGCGGTTTTCTTTCACCGTTGTGGGTTTTGTTTTAGATTTTCTTATTTCAAGACGTTTTTCTTTTTGAGTTTCTGCCGTGTATCTGTTCACGGGATTAAAACCACTATGGTATTATCAGGCCTACAATAACACCGACTAACGACAATTTCAAACAATGGTTGCTCCCCATCTAGGACAAATGTTTGGGCAAGAGATATTTTTCCGTTAGTCTGACTTTGACTCTTTAACAGTTTTTTCACTATCTTCGTTCACTACCTTCCTATTCTGCTTTGTGTTTGCAATCGCCAGATTGTGGGAGTGGATGGGTAGGATGAAAGAAGTTGGAGTTTGGGTTATTAATTCATGCGATAACTAAAGAATAAAACGTTTTTGGCCAAATTTTTGTAGGAATCATGTTGTTAGTTTGATGCAAGGAATTAGTCACCCAAGTATGGACACAACCTTTTGTTACACCCTGTATAGACTCGATGAGATGAATGGCTCCAATTTTAAAACATAATATGTTACGCAAAGCTACGCGTGTTTACTGATTATTACTCAGAACAAGTTATTGACTCGCTCCACGTTCGTCGGTTGCCATAGTCCATTGTTGATGGACGTTCTGAACGGCTTCGAGTCCACGAAAAAATTTGGCAACAATCATGACGTCATGTATTGTTGAGGCATTGTTAGGTGATTGTTGTTGATTGTTGCAAATGGTCATTTTTCGTTAATTTCGGTCATTTAGGAAAATACGCCTACACAAAGGACGGATGAATTTGCTTTCTTTTGACAAACTTCTCATATTTGTAGCCTTCTACTTTCAGAGGAAAAGATGATCATCTCCAACCAACCAACCAACCAAGCATAAAACGCATCTTTTTAACGAGGAGAGACTAGCGGAGTCGCTCGCTTCGCTTGCTCATTCCGCCGCGTCTCGCTGCGCTCGAGGAGAATTCTTGTTGAAACTCACATGGTGCTGACAGACATTGCCAGCAAAAATTATCAAATAAACAAATGTTTAAGGAAGTGATCCGAGTAATGTGCGCGTTTTTCTTAGTGCGTCAGTTCATAAGACAAATGATAAACAAAACTAAAAATGGTCAATTAAGTTCAATGTAGCAGTAGTGTTTCACGTATTTTCTTTTATCCAACGTAGAAAGTCGATCATTTCCACTACTGAATAAATATTTATCCTACAACTTACTAAGAGTGTTCAAGAAAAAGTGATGTTTCTGATGACAAACGCTGATTTTCGTTCGCTTCGCTCACTCAATCAGCACAACCTCAGAAACGTGACCTACCACCACAGACACAAGACACTAACTCGTTCCTAAAGGATGCTCTGGTTTTACCACAAATAAGGACGGCAGCGGCTGACGCTCATTCAGCTGATGATCAGTGCAGGAAGTGTTTTTCGTAAGGTTTCAGCTCGTAAACAAACGGTTACTGCGCCTACATCAAGATTCAATAGATTAATTTTCATTACTGAATAAATATTTAGCCTACTTATTTAAGACAAAGTGTTGTTTCTGATGACAAACGCTGATTTTCGTTCGGTTCGCTCACTCAATCAGCGCACACATTTCCTCAGACACGCTACCTAATCAATGTTACACCAAGAAATGGACATCACTCGTAATTTGTGTGTTACTACTAAAGTTTACGTGGGTGTTCTTGTTTCACTTATGTTAAGAATTTTCTTTTCTTTACATCCTGCTTAGTGAAGATTTTTTCCATTGGTTCCTTACCACTTCACTTTCTGATGACCCCTCACATAACAGCTGCAGAATTCAAGTGAAAACGACACGGCTTGAATGCAAATTAGGCCTACACAACGACACAAGACACTCACTCTTATCCAAAGCTGCTTGTGTTTTTAGCCCACATAAAGAGGGAACTGGCTGATGGCCTTACGTAAAAACTAATGCTCGAATATTGTTGTTTAAAATGACACAAACGCACCCGTTAAAGTATTCCTGGCACCCCTTTCTGGTGTCAATATATTTTCTATACGTAATTTAGTATTTAGCATTTAATCTTTTTCTATCTTCGTATTGCTGCTAAACGATTATTCTGTTGTCCTAGATTTGTCAGTTATAGAATCGGTGAATGACTCCAATTTTAAAACAGGTAATAAAATAGTACTGCGAAAAGCTACGCGTCTTTACTGATTGTTGCTGAGAACAACAATTTAGTAACTCGCTCTTCGTTGTGTCCGTTGCCGCCAGACCATTGTTGATGGACGTTCCAGATAATTTAGAAAAAAAATTCGGCAACGATTATGACGTCATGTATTGTTGGGTGATTGTTGCTGATTGTTGCAAATGGTCATTTTTCGTTAATTTCGGTAATTTAGGATCCAGCTCGGACTTTACAAATACGCCTACACAAAGAACGGATTAATTTGCTTTCTTTTGACAAACTTCTCATATTTGTAGCCTTCTACTTCCAGAGGAGAAGACGAACTACCCAACCAACCAACCAATCACCCAACCAAGCATAAACTGAATCTTTTTAACGAGGAGAGACACGCGGAGTCACTCGCTTCGCTTGCTCATTCCTCCGCGTCTCGCTATGCTCGAGGAGGATTCTTTGTGAAACTCGTATGGTGCTGACAAACACTCCTTGCAAAAATTATGAAACAAATGTTCACCGAAAAATGTGTGCGTTTTTCTTAGTGCATCAGTTCATAATACAATTGGTAAACAAAACTAAAAATGGTCATATAATATCATTCCAGAGTTGTTAATGTTAGCATTCTATATCTAGGTATATTTAGCCTATATTACTTACTAAATGTATTTAGAAAAAAAGTGATTTTTCCGATGACGAACGCTGATTTCGTTCGCTTCGCTCACTCAATCAGTGCAACCTCACAAACGTGACAACCACCACAGACGACCATCATGAATCACACATCAACAGAACATGCCACGGTTTTTAGTTTAAAAAAAACTAAAAATGGTGAAATAATGTCATTCCCGAGTTGTAATGTTTTAAATCGGAATCTATACCTGTTGAACTTGTGGGCTGGGACCAATGACCTTTTACCAACGTAGAAAGTCGGTCATTTTTACTATAAATAAATATTTAGCCTATATTACTTACAAAATGTATTTAGGAAAAAGTGCTGTTCGGATGACGAGCGCTGATTTCGTTCGCTTCGCTCACTCAATCAGCGCAAATATTTCCTCACAATCGTGACTGGAATCAACATAACCATTAAGTGATCACTTAACATTTTTGGTAGCACTACGCTTTACATGTTTTTTTTTGTTTCACTTATTTTAAAAATTTTTTTTCTTTACGTCCTACTCAGTACAGCTTTTTTCATCGGCTCAACAACGCAGAACGTCAAGTGACAACGCCACGGTTTGAACGCAAGTTAGGCCTACACACGACAATAACTCTTATCCAAACCTGCTCGTGTTTTAGCACAAATAAGGAAAGAACCGGCTAACCGACTTTACGGAAACACTAATGTTCGAATATTGCTGGTTGAAATGATACAGATGCAGACGTAATAATATTCTTGGCACACTTTACTGATATGAATAAATTTTATACACGTAATTTAGTATTTAGCATTTAATTTGTTTTTGTCTTTGTGTTACTGCTAAACAATTATTCTCTTGTCCTGAATTTGTCAGTATATAGACTTTCATTGCCTAACTCCATTGCCTAACTCCATTTAAAACGGGTAACAAAATAGTACTGCGAAAAGATTGTTATTGAGAACAAAAATTTAGTGAATCGCTCCTCGTTGGTCTCTTGACGCCAGACTATTGTTGATGGACGTTCCAGAAAAAAATTTGGCAACAATCATGACGTCATGTATTGTTGAGGCATTGTTGGGTGATTGTTGTCGATTGTTGCAAATGGTTATTTTTCTTTAAGTTCGGTCATTTAAGACCCAGCTCGGACTTTAAAAAATACGCCTACACAATGAACGGGTTAATTTCCTTTCTTTTTACAAACTTCTCATATTTGTAGTCTTCTACTTTCAGAAGAGAAGATGATCATCTCCAACCAACCAAGCATAAACCGCATCTTTTTAACGAGGAGAGACTAGCGGAGTCGCTCGCTTCGCTTGCTCATTCCGCCGCGTCTCGCTGCTTTCGAGGAGATTTCTTGTTGCAACTCACATGGTGCTGACAGACATTGCCAGCAAAAATTATCAAATAAACAAATGTTTAAGGAAGTGATCCGAGTAATGTGCGCGTTTTTCTTAGTGCGCCAGTTCATAATACAAATGATAAACAAAACTAAAAATGGTCAATTAAGTTCAATGTAGCAGTAGTGTTTCACGTATTCTCTTTTATCAAACGTAGAAAGTCGTGAAATTTTCACTACTGAATAAATATGTATTCTACAACTTAATAAAACTGTTTAAGAAAAAGTGCCGTTTCCTATCGCAACCTCAGAAACCCTTCGCTCACTCAATCAGCGCAACCTCAGAAACGCGACCACCACCACAGCCGACCACCATGAACCACACATCAACAGAACACGCCACGGTTTTTAGTTTAAACAAAACTAAAAATGGTCAAATAATGTCATTCCAGAGTTATAATGTTATCATTCAGTATCAATACCTGTTGAACTTTTGAGCTGGGGCCAATGACCTTTTACCCAACGTAGAAAGTCGGTCATTTTCACTATGAATAAATATTTAGCCTATATTACTAACTAAATGTATTTAGGAAAAAGTGCCGTTTCCAATGACGAACGCTGATTTCGTTCGCTTCGCTCACTCAATCAGCGCAAATATTACCTCTGAATCGTGACTGGAATCAATGTAACCACTAAGAACCACACATCACTTGAAATTTTTTGTATCACTATTCTTTACATGGGTTTTCTTGTTTCACTTATTTTAAGAAGTTTTTCTTTACTTCATGCACAGTACAGCTTTTTCCATGGGCTCCTTGTCACTTCTATTTCTGATAACTCCTCACTTTGCGAAAACTGCACGGTTCAACGCCACGGTTTGAACGCAATAAATACAGATGCAAACCTATTAACGTTGCCTTTTGTACTTAGATGTCAGACTGTCTGAGCGGGGATTCGAACCCACGACCTTTGAAACCAAAGGCGGAGGTCCAACCGCTGAGCCCGACTGACACGGCCAAAAGGAAACGTACATAGGCAGCATTTAACACGTATACATACAAACTAACACTTATTAACACTTGTGAGCCTTTGGCTTTCCCGTCTTTAGTTTGAACGCAAGTTAGGCCTACACAAATCAATAACTCTTATCCAAACCTGCTCGTGTTTTAGCACAAATAAGGAAAGAACCGGCTAACCGACTTTACGTAAACACTAATGTTGAATTATACAGATGCAGACGTAATAATATGCTTGGCACCCTATACTGGTGTGAATGTTTTCTACACGTAATTTAGTATTTGGCATTTAATTTTTTTCTGTATTTGTGTTACTGCTAAACAATTATTCTCTTGTCCTGGATTTGTCAAGTATATAGACTTTCAATGAATAACTCCAAGTTTAAAACGGGTAACAAAATAGTACTGCGAAAAGCTACCCGTCTTTACTGATTGTTACTGACAACAACAATTTAGTGACTCGCTCCTCGTTGGTCCGTTGACGCTAGACTATTGTTGAAGGACGTTCCAGAAAAAAATTGGGCAACAATCATGACGTCATGTATTGTTGAGGCATTGTTTGGTGATTGTTGCTGATTGTTGCAAATGGTCATTTTTCGTTAATTTCGGTCTTTTAGGACCCAGCTCGGACTTTGAAAATACGCCTACACAACGAACGGGTCAAATTGCTTTCTTTTGACAAACTTCATATTTGTAGCATTCTACTTTCAGAGGAGAAGATGATCATCCCCAACCAACCAACCAAGCACCCAACCAAGCGTAAACTGAATCTTTTTAACGAGGAGAGACTCGCGGAGTCGCTCGCTCATTCCGCCATGTGTCGCTGCGCTCGAGGAGATTTCTTGTTGCAACTCTTGTTGCCATTTCTTGTTGTATGGTGGTGACAGACATTCCCAGCAAAAGTTATCAAACAAATGTTCAAGGAAGTGATCCAAATAATGTGCACATTTTTCCCCTACAGGATAAATATTTATCCTACAACTTACTACGAGTCTTTAAGAAAAAGTGCTGTTTGTGATGACAACCGCTGATTTTCGTTCGCTTCGCTCACTCAATCAGCGCAACCTCAGAAACGTGACCACCACCACAGCCGAGCTCCATGAACCACACATCAACAGAAACGCCACGGTTTGAACGTAAGTTAGGCCTACACTAGACACTAACTTGTTCCCAAACCTGTTAGTGTTTTAGCACAAATAAGGAGCGAACCAGCTGATGATTTTCCGTAAACACTAATGCTCGAATGTTGCTGGTTGAAATGATACAGATGCAGATGTAATAATATTCTTGGCACCCTTTACTAGTGTGAATATATTTTCTACACGTAATTTAGTACGCTTCGCTCATTCCGCCGCGTCTCCTGCACTCGAGGAGATTTCTTGTTGCAATACTTATGCGAAGACGGGCAATTACACACCAAAAACAGTCAAGCACCAGATTCATTTTCACTACTGAATAAATATTTAGCCTACTACTTAATTACTGTATTTAGGAAAAAGTGCTGTTTCTCATGACAAACGCTGATTATCGTTCGCTTCGCTCACTCAATCAGCGCACACATTTCCTCGGAAACGTGACTGAATCATTGTAACATCGAGAACCACACTTCACATGAAATTTGTGTTAGTACTACACTTTACATGGGCTTTTTTGTTTTACTTTTAAAAGAATTTATTTCTTTACGTCCTGCTCAGTGAAGATTTTTCCATCGGTTCGTTATCACTTCACTTTCTCATGACCCCTCACTTGGTGAAACAGCTGCAGAAATCAAGTGAAAACGCACGGTTCCAATGATGTTTTCTCCAACGTAAAAAGTCGTTCATTTGCACTACTGAATAAATATTTAGCTTACTACTGTTTCTGATGACAAACGCTGAATTTCGTTCGCTTCGCTCACTCAATAATCGCAAACATATCCTCAGTAACGCGACTGAATCAGTGTAACCACCAAGAACCACACACCACTTGGCGAAAACAGCTGCAGAAATCAAGTGAAAACGCAACGGCTTGCATGCAAATTAGGCCGCCGCGTCTCGCTGCGCTCTAGGAGAATTCTTGTTGCAACTCATATGGTGCTGACAGACATTGCCAGCAAAAATTATCAAACAAATGTTTAAGGAAGTGATCCGAATAATGTGCGCGTTTTTCTTATTGCGTCAGTTCAGAAGACAAATGATAAGCAAAACTAAAAATGGTCAATTAAGTTTAATGTAGCAGTAGTGTTTCACGTATTTTCTTTTATCCAACGTAGAAAGTCGATCATTTCCAGTACTGAATAATTATTTGTCCTACAACTTACTCAGAGTGTTTAAGAAAAAGTGACGTTTCTGATGACAAACGATGATTTTCGTTCGCTCCGCTTACTCAATCAGCGCAACCTCACAAACGTGACCTACCGCCACATCCGACCTCCATGAACCACACTTCAACCGAAAACGCCACGGTTTGAACGTGAGTTAAGTCTACACAAGACACTTACTCTTTCCCAAAGGCAGCTTATGTTTTACCACAAATAAGGAGGGCAACGGCTGACGCTTATTCGGCTGATGATCTGCAGTACGTGTTTTTCGTAAGGTTTCAGTTCGTAAACAAACGGTTACTGCTCCTAATCTTTCTTTTCTCTTTGTTTATACTCATTCGCAATATTTAATAAGATTCACCAGATTAATTTTCATTACTGCATAAATATTTAGCCTACTACTTAGTAACTGTATTTAGGAAAAAGTGCTGTTTCTGATGACAATCGCTGATTTTCGTTGACTTCGCTCACTCAATCAGTGCACACATTTCCTCAGACACGCTACCTAATCAATACTACACCAAGAAATGCACATCACTCGTAATTTGTGTTACTACTACACTTTCCGTGGGTTTCCTTGTTTCACTTATTTTAAGAATTTTTTTCTTTACATTCTGCCTAGTGAAGATTTTTTCCATTGGTGCCTTACCACTTCACCTTCTGATGACACCTCACTTTGCGAAAACAGCTGCAGAATTCAAGTGAAAACGCCACGGCTTGCATCCAAATTAGGCCTACACAGCGACACAATATAACTCTTATCCAAGCTGCTTGTGTTTTTAGCACACATAAGGAGGGAACTGGCTGATGGCCTTACGTAAAAACTAATGCTCGAATATCGTTGTTTAAAATGATACAAACGCACACGTAAAAGTATTCCTAGCACCCCTTACTGGTGTCAATATGTTTTCTATACGTAATTTAGTATTAAGCATTTATATCTTTTTCTGTCTTTGTGTTGCTGCTAAACGATTATTGTTTTGTCCTAGATTTGTCAGTTATTATAGAATCGGTGAATGACTCCAATTTTAAAACGGATAATAAAATAGTACTGCGAAAAGCTACGCGTCTTAGCTGAACAACAATTTAGTAACTCACTCCTCGTTGGTCCGTTGACGCCAGACCATTGTTGATGGACGTTATGGACGGCTTCGAGGCTTCTACGAAAAAAATGTGGCAACAATCATGACGTCATGTATTGTTGAGGCATTATTGGGTGATTGTTGCTGATTGTTGCAAATGGTAATTTTTCGTTAATTTCAGTCATTTAGGACCCGGCTCGGACTTTACAAAATACGCCTACACAAAGGACGGATTAATTTGTTTTCTTTTGACAAACATCGCATATTTGTAGCCTTCTACTTCCAGGGGAGAAGACGAACTACCCCAACCAACCAACCAAGCACCCAACCAACCATAAATTGCATCTTTTTAACGAGGAGAGACTAGCGGAGTCGCTCGCTTCGCTCGCCCATTCCGCCGCGTCTCACTGCGCTCGAGGATATATCTTGTTGCAACTGATATGGTGCTGACAGACACTCCCAGCAAAAATTATCAGACATATGTTCAAGGAAGTGATCCAAATAATGTGCGCATTTTTCCACTACAGGATATATATTTAGCCTACAACTTACTAAGAGTGTTTAAGAAAAAGTGCTGTCTCTGATGACAAACGCTGATTTTCGTTCGATTTGCTCACTCAATCAGCGCTACCTTCCCTAGTACTTAATTACTGTATTTAGGAAAAAGTGCTGTTCTGATGACAAACGCTGAACATCGTTCGCTTCGCTCACTCAATCAGCGCAAACATTTCCTCAGAAACGTGACTGAATCATTGTAACATCGAGAACCTCACATCACATGTAATTTGTGTTAGTACTACACTTTGCATGGGCTTTTTTGTTTCACTTTTTTAAGAAATTTTTTCTTTACGTCCTGCTCAGTGAAGATTTTTCCATCGGTTCCTTATCACTTCACTTTCTGATGATCCCTCACTTGGTGAAACAGCAGCAGAAATCAAGTAAAAACGCTACGGTTCTAATTATCTTTTATCAACATAGAAAGTCGTTCATTTGCACTACTGTATAAATATTTAGCTTACTACTGTTTCTGATGGCAAACGATGATTTTCGTTCGCTATAGACTCACTCAATCATCGCAAACATTTCCTCAGGAACGTGACCAAATCAATGTAACCACCAAGGACCATACATCACTTGGCGAAAACAGCTGCAGAAATTAAGTGAAAACGCCACAGATTGAATGCAAATTAGGCCTACACAAGACACTAACTCTTATCCAAAGCTGCTCGTGTTTTAGCACAAATAAGGAGAGAACTGGCTGATGGCCTTACGTAAAAACTAATGCTTTAATATTATTGTTTAAAATGATACAAACGCACACGTAAAAGTATTCCTGGCACCCCTTTCTGGTGTCAAATATATTTTCTATACGTAATTTAGTATTTAGCATTTTATCTTTTACTGCCTTTGTGTTGCTGCTAAACGATTATTCATTCTCTTGTCCTATATTTGTCACTTATTATAGAATCGGTGAATGATTCCAATTTTAAAACGGATAATAAAATAGTACTGCGAAAAGCTACGCGTTGGTTGGTTGGTTTTATTCCACGAGCCTCGGCTCTCAGCCATGCGCTCGGACATAAAAATCTACAACAACACAACTTGTGCACAGACGCACTAGGTCCTCAGACCTCATCAAAAATCACCACACCTGTATACCATACAACACCACATTTCATAACTCGGGAACAGAGCGAAGCAGGGAGCACAAGTGAAATGTTAGGTCGCCGGCCTAAAACCGAACACCTGACCTATTAACAAAGACAGCTACTGCTCTAAGCCTCGCGAATACTGGTGGATAGTGGAGAGAGAGTAGACGGAACAACAATTTTGTAACTCACTCCTCGTTGGTCCGTTGTCGCCATACCATTGTTGATGGACGTTCTGGACGGCTTCGAGGCTTCCACGAAAAAATTGTGGCAACAATAATAACGTCATGTATTGTTGAGACATTGTTGGGTGATTGTTGATGATTGTTGCAAATGGTCATTTTTCGTTAATTTTGGTCATTTAGGACCCAGCTCGGACTTTAAAAATACGCCTACACAAAAGACGGATTAATTTGCTTTCTTTTGAAAAACTTCTCATATTTGTAGCATTCTACTTCCAGAAGAGAAGACGAACTACCCCAACCAACCAAGCATAAATTGTATCTTTTTAATAGGGAGAGACTAGCGGAGTCGCTCGCTGCGCTCGAGGAGATAACTTGTTGCAACTCATATGGTGCTGACAGACACTCCCAGCAAAAATTATCAAACATATGTTCAAGGAAGTGATCCAAATAATGTGCGCATTTTTTCACTACAGGATAAGTATTTAGCCTACAACTTACTAAGAGTGTTTAAGAAAACGTGCTGTCTCTGATGACAAACGCTGATTTTCGTTCGCTTCGCTCACTCAATCAGCGCAACCTCAGAAACGTGACCACCACCACAGCCGACCTACATGAACCACACATCAACAGAAACGCCACGGTTTGAATGTAAGTTAGGCCTACACAAGACACTAACTCGTTTCCAAACATGTTCGTGTTTTATCACAAATAAGGAGGAACCCAGCTGATGACTTTCCGTAAACACTAATGCTCGAATATTGCTGTTGAAATGATACAGATGCTGACGTAATAATATTCTTGACACCCTTTACTGGTGTCAATATATTTTCTACACGTAATTTAGTACGCTTCGCTCATCCGCCGCGTCTCGCTGTGCTCGTGGAGGTTTCTTGTTGCAATACTTATGCGAAGACGGACAATTTCACACTAAAAACAAACAGTCAAATGATCAAGGAAATGATCATTGAAGTACGCGTTTATCGTAAGGTTTCAATTCGTAAAAAAACGGTTGCTGCGCCTACGCTTTCTTTTCTCTTTGTTTATTCGCCACATTCAATAAGATTCACCAGATTCAGTCCGCCGCGTCTCGCTGCGCTCGAGGAGATTTCTTGTTGCAACTCATGGTGCTGAGAGACACTCCCAGCAAAAATTATCAAACATATGTTCAAGGAAGTGATCTAAATAATGTGCGTATTTTCCACTAGGCCTACATGATAAATATTTATCCTACACCTAACTAAGAGTGTTTAAGAAAAAGTTCTGTCTCTGATAAATATTTAGCCTACTACTTAATTACTGTATTTAGGAAAAAGTGCTGTTCTGATGACAAACGCTAATCATCGTTCGCTTTGCTCACTCAATCACGCACACATTTCCTCAGAAACGTGACTGAATCATTGTAACACCGAGAACCTCACATCACATGTAATTTGTGTTAGTACTACACTTTACATGGGTTTTTTTGTTTCACTTTTTTAAGAATTTTTTTTCTTTACGTCCTGCTCAGTGTAGATTTTTCCATCGGTTCCTTATCACTTCACTTTCTGATGACCCCTCACTTGGTGAAACAGCTGCAGAAAGCAAGTTAAAACGCCAAGGTTCCAATGATCTTTTATCCAACATAGAAAGTCGTTCATTTGCACTACTGTATAAATATTTAGCTTACTACTGTTTCTGATGACAAACGATGATTTTCGTTCGCTTCGCTCACTCAACCATCGCAAACATTTCCTCAGGAACGTGACTAAATCAATGAAACCACCAAGAACCACACATCACTTGGCGAAAACAGCTGCAGAAATCAAGTGAAAACGCCACGGCTTGAACACAAATTAGGCCTACACAAGACACTAACTCTAATCCAAAGCTGCTCGTGTTTTAGCACAAATAAGAAGGGAACAGGCTGATGGCCTTACGTAAAAACTAATGCTCGAATATTATTGTTTAAAATGATACAAACGCACACTTAAAAAGGATTCCTGGCTCCCCTTTCTGGTGTCAAATATATTTTCTATACGTAACTTAGTATTTAGCATCTAATCTTTTTCTGCCTTTGTGTTGCTGCTAAACGATTATTCTCTTGTCCTAGATTTGTCAATTATTATAGAATCGGTGAATGACTCCAATTTTAAAACGGATAATAAAATAGTACTGCGAAAAGCTACGCGTCTTTACTGAACAACAATTTAGTAACTCACTCCTCGTTGGTCCGTTGGTCCGTTTTCCGCCGCATTGATGGACGTTCTGGACGGCTTCGAGGCTTGCACGAAAAAAATGTGGCAACAATCATGACGTCATGTATTGTTGAGGCATTATTGGGTGATTGTTGCTGATTGTTGCAAATGGTCATTTTTCGTTAATTTCGGTCATTTAGGACCCAGTTCGGACTTTGAAAATACGCCTACACAAAGAAAGGGTTAATTGTCTTTTTTTTGACAAACTTCTCATATGTGTAGCCTTCTACTTCCAGAGGAGAAGACGAACTATCCCAACCAAGCACCCAACCAACCAAGCATAAATTGAATCTTTTTAACGAGGAGAGACTAGCGAAGTCGAATTTTTGGTAGCACTACGCTTTACATGGGTTTTCTTGTTTCACTCATTTTAAGAATATTTTTCTTTACGTCCTGCTCAGTACAGCTTTATCCATCGGCTCTCTTTCTGGTGACCCCTCAGATAGCGAAACGACTGCAGAACGTAAAGTGACAACGCCACGGATTGAACGCAAGTTAGGCCTACACACGACAATAACTCTTATCCAAACCTGATCGTGTTTTAGCACAAACAAGGAAAGAACCGGCTAACCGACTTTATGGAAACACTAATGCTCGAATATTGCTGGTTGAAATGATACAGATGCAGACGTAATAATATTCTTGGCACCCTTTACTGGTGTGAATATATTTTCTACACGTAATTTAGTATTTAGCATTTAATTTTTTTATGTCTTTGTGTTACTGCTAAACAATTATTCTCTTGTCCTGGATTTGGCAGTATATCGACTTTCAATGAATACCTCCAAGTTTAAAACGGGTAATAAAATAGTACTGCGAAAAGCTTCGCGTCTTTACTAATTGTTACTAAGAACAACAATTTAGTGACTCGTTCTTCGTTGGTCTGTTGACGCCAGACTATTGTTGATGGACGTAACGGAAAAAAAAATTGGGCAACAATCATGACGTCATGTATTGTTGAGGCATTGTTGGGTGATTTTTGCTGATTGTTGCAAGTGGTCATTTTTCGTTAATTTCGGTCATTTAGGACCCAGTTCGGACTTTAAAAATACGCCTACACAAAGAATGGGTTAATTTGCTTTCTTTTGACAAACTTCTCATATTTGTAGCCTTCTACTTCCAGAGGAGAAGACGAACTACCCCAACCAAGCACCCAACCAACCAAGCATAAATTGAATCTTTTTAACGAGGAGAGACTAGCGAAGTGGCGGGCGTAGCGAGCGCATCCGCCGTGTCTCGCTGCGCTCGAAGAGAATTTTTTGTGAAACTCGTATGGTGCTGACAAACACTCCTAGCACAAATTATGAAAGAAATGTTCAAGGACGTGATCCGAATAATGTGCGCGTTTTTCTTAGTGCATCACTTCATAATACAAGTGGTAAACAAAACTAAAAATGGTCATATATTATTATTCCAGAGTTGTAATGTTAGCATTCTGTCTCTATAGGTATATCTAGCCTATATTACTTACTAATGTATTTAGTAACGGGTAACAAAATAGTACTGCGAAAAGCTACGCGTCTTTACTGATCGTTACTGAGAACAACAATTTAGTGACTCGCTCCTCGTTGGTCCGTTGACGCCAGACTATTGTTGATGGACGTTCCAGAAAAAAATTGGGCAACAATCATGACGTCATGTATTGTTGAGGCATTGTTTGGTGATTGTTGCTGATTGTTGCAAATGGTCATTTTTCGTTAATTTCGGTCATTTAGGACCCAGCTCGGACTTTGAAAATACGCCTACACAACGAACGGGTCAATTTACTTTCTTTTGACAAACTTCATATTTGTAGCCTTTTACTTCCAGAGGAGAAGATGATCATCCCCAACCAACCAACCAAGCACCCAACCAAGCATAAACTGCATCTTTTTAATGAGGAGGGACTATCGGAGTCGCTCGCTTCGATCGCTCATTCCGCCGCGTCTCGCTGCGCTCGAGAAGATTTCTTGTTGCAACTCATATGGTGCTGACAGACATTGCCAGCAAAAATTATCAAACAAATGGTTAAGGCAGTGATCCGAATAATGCGCGCGTTTTTCTTAGTGCGTCAGTTCATAAGACAAATGATAAACAAAACTCAAAACGGTCAATTAAGTTCAATGTAGCAGTGTTTCACGTATTTTCTATTATCCAACGTAGAAAGTTGATCATTTCCACTACTGAATAAATATTTATCCTACAACTTACTAAGAGTGTTTAAGAAAAAGTGATGATTCTGATGACAAACGCTGATTTTCCAACATTTGTAGTAACGTTTTTTCGTCATAGCTCGTGCTGTTATGGACCGGTTTACATGCAGTTTTCTGCATTCACCATAAATTGACTGCCCGCACATAGCTAAAATTGGGACCAATGCCCCATTCCTAAAGGAACCGGAATTGGAAATTTTATTTAAGGGGCGCATGGTGGGGGCACCCCTGGATGATCTGAAAACGTGGCCCCTCCGTGGTGACCAACAATCCATGGTCGTTTGCTGGATAAACCAAATCATGCGGCTGCCAATATATATATATATATATATATATATATATATATATATATATATATATATATATATATATTAGACACTTTGACAATGATGCGGCTTTTCCACTCACTTGTCCTTAACGTTTGGCGATGCCATCAGGGACCATGGAGTCCCTGGTAGGTCTAACTTTGGTGGTAAGGCATTCGTGAACCGAACCCAATACCATCTACCTTCCTGCACAACGGACTATCATCTTCGTTTTAAACTTTTTTAACTCCCCAACTTTTTGTTATTTAAATTTTTTGTTTTAACTTCGGATGGCAGTTAGTGATCACCAGGTCCTTGCCAATCCGGTTTCGTTTGCAACAAACTTATTATTATTATTATTATTATTATTATTATTATTATTATTATTATTAT
>JAHWFP010143507.1:80458-124228 GCA_023313725.1 Lithobius niger | reverse complement strand
AGGGGGGGGGGGGGGTAAGAAAGGGCGGAAAAGGCAGAAAAACGGCAGAAATAAACGGGCAAAAAAGGCTAAGCCTTTGCCACGCTAGGCCAAAGTTCATTTGGGAGAACATTGGGGGGGGGGGGGAAGAATGAAAACTCCTATACAGCTGTCGTATGGTCCATTAAAACGCTAGCTGACCTATGGTTTTTTCTATATTCGAGCATCCTACACGGCATAGCTTGCAACATTTTACATAGGGTTAGAGTAAATATAGCAAAACCGTTTCTCACGATGAAAAAAAAACAGGAAAGTGCATACCTTTGCAACATTTCAATACACACGTATGAGAATAATGTTGCAAAAGTGAGCCATACCGGAAAGCCAACCTGGAGGCATGTACCCTACATTTTTACAAATTTTTTATTAGTTTGTATGGTAATGTTTTTTTTTTTTCTGTAGTGGTGCGTATTGTATAGTTAACGGTTTTATTCTGAGGTGGTCATGGTGGCTGAGCTCAGACTAGTTGTCTGTCGTAGCTAATCTGGTCGATGAATGTGAAGGGGACCCTGGCAAAGTCTTTGCCCCGACCAATATAGATTCCTTTGGTGGCTGTGGGATTAATTCTGAACACCCCCCCCCCAACCCCACAGCGGTGATCAGTACACGGGTTTGCCTGTCCCTTTAATTCCTCCTCCGTTAAAAACGTCCACAATCGATATGGGATTGCTAGTATCCTTCGAAGTCATGACAGTTGTAAAATAAGCGGTACAGTACTGGCAAAGTGATTCCTGAGCAATTACTCAGGAAAACTTGGAAAATAAGAATAGAATAGACTAGACGTAATCGGCCAGTAAGCTTTTTGAAGGCCCGGGCGGCAGATGTTAAGTGGAAGGAACCACTACCGTAAACAGTTGTTTTTTGCCGCAGGCGTGAGGAAACCGGAGTACCCGAAGAAAACCCTCGTACAACGGGCAGGAAACAAGCGGAGAAAAACCCGTACATATACACTTCTCTTCCCAGGATCGAACCGTGGTCTGTAGGAAGCCAGAGATGTACAGCCGGGACCAAGACTCCTATCGTATATGACGCCTTAGTGGTCGAAACTACCCGTGCACCTATAACACCGATAAAGCCTGAAAACGCCTGCCACAAACCAATAAAAACTACGGATAACCCATGCGAGAGTATCCTGGGTTCAAGCAGTAGCCTGTACGTACTTAAAATTAGACATACCTCTCCCTATTATCGAGCAGGTGCTCGTATATAGTAACTGCAACATTTACGAATATTTGAACAAATGTTGGAAAACTGAGCCTTACAGGAAAGCCAACATAGGAGGAATGTACCTTTAAAAACTCTCTATTTCTGTATACCACATACGTAAACAGCTACATTTTCGTTGGTTTGAGGGAATGTTGCAAAACCACCTCCTACGAAAAAATAAAAAAGGAAACACGATTGCGTTGCTGCAATTTGCATTTTCGCAAAGACCTAATATTGCAAAACGAGTCGTTGGCGACAGGAAAGCCAGGAAAACGCAGTTGTAACCCGTTGATGATCATTACGAATGATTGTACTGGCATAAAATTAAAAAAAAAGAGTTAAAGGTATACTTTCCTTCCGGTTGGCCCATTTTGCAACATACTTCAGACGTGTGTAAAAGTTGCAAAGGCATTCAATTCCTGTTTTTCCCATCATGAGAAACGGTTTCCTCTAATCTATGCGAATGTTGCAAAAGCTATTTCGCACAGGGTGCTCGAATATGGTGAGAAGGTGGCCTATGTCCTTTTAAGTTCAGCCACAAACAGCAAGACGATCCAGGGGACGTGAGGACACGAGATCGAAACGTGTCTTGTGAAAAAAGACCCCCCCCCCCACGGGGGTGGGGGGGTTCTCATGGGGGGACAATTTCCTCAAGGAAAATAAAACTAGGATGTGTTTTTTTTTCTTTCAGGAAACTTGATGTACTCTTGAGTAATCGCTACTTTTCCTTGTCAAGAAAATTTCAGTTTTTGTTTTTTTAATTTTGTTTGTTGCAGTTCAGCGCGTTTGGTTAGTGGCTGCTGTAATGCCGCTTGGTATTATATGTTTAAACTGATTTCCAGCATTTGTTCCATTCTAGAATAGTTGCAGTGCGTAATAAATAGTATAGCCTACACTACATTTGAACGGACACTCACTCACAAGTAAACAGACGTGGTGTTGGTGTTGCACACGTGTTGGCGTTCCTGTAGCCATGTTGGCAGCTTAAGAGAGAAACGACAAGACGAGAAAATGCACTTACCACTTGTCGAGTGTTGTTTTTTTCTTTCAAATTTTTTCTCTGTTGGAATTTACATTGTGGCTAATAGAAGAACTTGTTTGTTTTCTTTTTCAGGCATTTGGCAATGCTAAGACGGCCCACAATAACAATTCAAGCAGGTTCGGCAAATTTATCCAAGTTAACTACAGAGAGAATGGCATGGTGCAAGGGTAAGTGGTGATTTTTGAGTTAACTTGGTCGTAACCCACCGAACCGATCTTAGCTTTCCAAAGGTCAAAACCTTTCCGAACCGATCTTAGCTTTCCGAACCGAACCGATCTTAGCTTTCCAAAGGTCAAAAGATAACAGCTCGTTGTCTTTAGGTTGAGGAAGGGGGCATCTGTGAAAGTTTTAGACAAAAGGAAAGGGATCACAAAATCTGTGACGTTACGATTTATTTTGACTAAGCAGTTTTCTATGGTGCGTTTATTTTCGTGGAACATTTTACATGCAATATTGCTAAAAAAAATTCTTCTCAATAACTCTTCATTTTTAAACCAGCGTCTAAAAAAAATCTAGAAAACTAACGATATTCTCTAATTATTGCCCTGTTCATCAGTAACAGGGGTGGGGGATGTGTAAACGTTTGTATTTGTATTGTCATTAACTGGGGGAGGGGGTTGCAAAAGTTTTCACACAATGTGACAGGGGAGGTGGGGGGGGGAAGGGGTTAAAAATTGTGAGGTCACAATTTCTGTTGGCTTCATGCTTCAGTTCATGATCCAATAAAAAAGAACATGTGGTCACCACCACTAGTAATTTATTGCGTACAAACTGTGTTTAGTAACGCATGTCCATGTAAGTTATTTTTAGTTTTGTTTACCATTTGTGTTACGAACTGATGCACTAAGAAAAACGTACGCTTTATTCAGATCGCTTCCTTGTAAACATTTGCTTGATCATTTATGGTGGGAGTGTCTGTCAGCACTATATGAGTTGCAACAAGAAATATCCTCGAGCGCAGCGAGACGCTGCAGAATGAGCGAGCGAAGGGAGCGATTCCGCTGGTCTATATATTAAAAGCCTACCGAGCTGATTTTTTTGTGAATTTTGTACCCACATCTCCTCCGTTCATATTTGGTGTGTGATGGTGTGGATGGTCTCTATGGACAGATACCGTGGTGCAGAGTTGTACTCTGACGCAGAATTTCGATTGGTCGTGCCATTCCGGAGTTACGGGGCCCTGAATGATTAGTTTCATTGTTTTATATTGTTTTAAACATTGTTATTAGGCAACAATGCAAATCAGCAACAGATGCTAAGGAAACAGAAAAAAGCAGTCGTTTACAGTTGTACACAAAAATTAAGCAGTCTCGGTTTCCCCAAGACGACATGGGGGAACAAGGACGCCAAACTGAGGATGACCAGTTGTTCACAGTGCCTGTTACAGAAATTTGGTGACACCACTCTGTCACTGCAGGCATAGGTGAAGAAGTTTTTACAGTGGTTAAGGGAGATGCACTGATTGAGTGTGTAAAGAAGGCTAGTGGTAAAAAAGGTTTTACAGTGGTAAGACATTTCAGACATGATTTTCTCTTCAATTTTAGCAAAATAAACACGAGAAACATGCAACCACATTATCAACCAATAAAAAGAAACCAATCGGGGGGGGGGGAATCCCCATGATTCTTAGTTTAAAACAACCGGGAAACGGCAGTCTGGATGACACTAAGTGTGGCCGCACATCAAAATTGACAGAACGTCTCACGACAGGATATTTTGTCGAAACCTGTCTCGGTATGCTGCAGACGTCTCCAAAACTATAGCAATGAGCTGAGCGCCACGCACCGGATACGACGTTGTCGCGAGACGTCTTTAGGCGTTTCACGACAACAAAGCGAAGCTACTTCTAGTTTCGTGTGACGGGGTCTCTCCACCAGATGCGACGTCTCGCGATGTTTGACTTTGGTGTGCGGCCATCATTATTACCAATTTTCGCTCGCTCTTTGTAATTTGAGCCTATACTCCTTCGGTTCTCTTCGTTTTTTTAGTTCATCCAAAAAAAATGGTGTTTTAATGACAATTTTTACTGGCCAAATCTTCCAGATGGTACTTTATTACTTTTTGGGAAATTATCTGGATATTAATTGACCCATTGGTTACTTGCTGCTTAATTTACCCATAGGCCCTTGCTGCTTAAAAAGATTGCTGGTCGGTTCGACGTTGTGAAGGAGAGATGTGCACATATTTAGCAGCATAATAAATTCAGAACCGGAAGTAGAGAATGTGTGGGGCGAAGATGTTTATCTCGCGTCGTCTCGTCAGGACGAGAAAAAGTAGCTAGACTTATAGTCTGTAATACGAAACGAATTATTTTGCAGCCTGCAAATGAGGCGGTCCAGTTTGGTTCAGAACGATCAAATTATACTTCACGTTTTCCGTTAGTGAGCTGGTGTTTGCTTTCCTGCCTGCTAAATTCCTTAGGACGTGCAACGCGGCACCCTTATTTCGTATTAAAGCATTCAATGCAGTAGACGGGGAGCTAGACCAGATGTTCAGATAAAAGATAGAAAATAACCTGATAAGTAGTTGAAGTTAGATCGGATCTCTCTTGACAAGGAACCTTGGAAACTTGCAGTGCAGGGGCAGTAAGAGGGAAGGAGGGGGTGCCTGTAATGAATGACAGAAGTGAGCCACAACCTTGGTAGGCATAATTGCAGGGGTCTCGGAAGCCTGAAACTTGAAAAGTGGCAAAGTGGTTTCCAGATCTTTATGGGATTAGTCACGTACATAAACCTGGAAGGGGGGTGGCTACAAATGTTTGTAGCTGTAAATTTGCCGTTACTCCCCTCCTAAACTCATCGTAGGGGGGGGGGGGGAGGGGAGAGCTAAAAAATTGGAGCTGTGAATTTGTTGAGGGGGGGACTTCTAGAACCATCATCAAACAGTTTCGAGCTCCCCCCCCCCGTATCCTGTTCAGTTATTTAGTAATGAAAAAATACCTTATATGTTCCGATATGACAGTGTGTTGGTTGCTGCAAAGTTAAAAGGACATGCCTTCTCATTAATTTCCAGCATCCTGCTCAAAATAGCTTTTGCATAATTTACATAGGTTAGAGTGAATGTTGCAATCCCGTTTCTTGCTAGGGAAAAAATACGAAAATGAATGCCTTTGCAACATTACACACGTCTGAACTAATGTTGCAAAACTGATCCATAGAGGAAAGCCAACCGAGAGGAATGTAGTGTACCTGTGAATAAAAAAGTTGATTCAACTTCGCAATCCTTGTTTTGCTACATAATCCAGTCGATGAAAAACGAAAAGCACTCACCCCTGCCTCAACTATACCTTGAATACAGAATCGTCATGCTCCTCCCTCAAAAAATTCTTCTACAAAATTCTTAAAAAATGATCCTAATTCTTCTGCTATTCCCCCTCTCCCATGATTCAGCCTCCCTCCCCCCCCCCCTTTCCCGTTCATAAACATCGACTAGTCCCTAAAAAGGGTTTGAACTTTGGAACGTGGCCTGAAAGTACCTGAAGTGCCTGAATTATTGGGATGTGGTCACAGGAGCTTCAGAAATTTAATCTGCAAGCGATTCAGTTTCATTTTCGGATTCGTTTAAATGTAAAATGACATATTGCCTACCCCTTCGTGGATCCTAATAGCATCTGAAGCAAACTGCTCATATATACTAATCGGCTCACTAGACGTATTTGAAGGAGCAAGAATTCAAGTGAGGGGAAGGGCAAACTCGGGGATCGAAGTAGGGTCCAGAATAGGCCAGAATGGACCCCACAGCCACTGAAGGAGAATGGTAGTCTCTCACACTGCCCTTGTTGGCACAAACTGGGTCTTTTTGCCAGGGTCCCCTTTTTCTGTCTCCGATCAGATCAGTTCCTCTGCTGCTGCTGCTTAGCCCTGGTGACTACTACAAAAGAGACATCCTTTCTTTATTTTCTCCCACATTTCCTTGAAAAGACAAAAGCTTTGTGTTCCCCACGTAACGTGGAACGACTTCATATTCTAGCACTAGATTTGCTGGCTCGTTCGCTGGAATTACGCTAACTTGTTGCAGATTCTCATCTATTATTCTTACTTCTGCACGAAATACTAGATATTGATTACTCCTTTATCTTTGTATTGCGTCCGGGTACTGGACCGGTGGCCATTCCTGTAAACTAGTATTAAAGGCACATAACTCCCTCCGGTATATTTTAACAGTTTCACTCGATACATTTCCGGAAATAGTTTTATATAAACTGATTTACCTTTCATTTGCTGGTCTAAGGGTACGATGCAGATGTCAGTAGTGGCGCGTGAATGTTATTAGGCTGGTTTTAAACGGCTCGGTCCGAGCGGTACTTAACTCCCGCCACATCGCTGGCAAGCCGCGGCCCTGGAGGAAGGATAATTAATCCTTCGCTCAAGTTTGCGACTTGGTCGTACGGATGTGTCACGTTGCAGCGGCCCCGAAATGAGTATGACTAGTGTCGTAGCAATGCGCGCTGCGGTCGTTTGAACTATATTTTAGCGTAGGTGACGCAGAGTAAAGCGGCCAGAACGGAGGGATTTATGTGCCTTTAAAAAAAGCTAACTGCGACAGTCGTAAGTATTTTTGAGCAAATACGAGTTGCCATACCTCACTCTCATGACGAGAGGTGAGTACCTCACCAGAGTACTGACTCTTCATGACGAAGGTTAGTCAAGGCACCTGATCTACGCACTTTAAAGGTCAAAATGTGAGTAAAGTTGGCTGATTTTACGATATTTCGGTATTGAACGGTACTTGATTCTACCTAGTGCCTCGACATTGATATCTTCTTCTTTACTTAACAAAACTTATATAGTCTGAACTATAATGTCGCAAGCATCTCTTCTGCGTAACTAAACTGGCTTAGAAATACATTGTAAAATACATCCTGGAACATTTTTATAATTTTTATCTTGTTTTCATTGTGAAAAAAAAAACCTTCCCAAACCTTCACTTGTTTAACACCACAAAATATAAGCCTTTGCGGTAACATGAGTTTGAATGCCTACTAATCTGTTCCAGTCAGTAACCATAATTCCTCCTTAGTGACAGTGATTTTCGACTCCCCCTGCTAAACTCAGTAGACCGGTCCAGTAGTACCTTGCAGTGAGTGGATATGGTGATATCCCGGTAATATGATACATCGTGATACTTTTCTCCCCAATATATTCTAATCAAAATTATCGACATTGCAGCGTTGCGGTTTATGAGACCCTTCCCTCAGCAGCGCGTGTGATTCAGTGAACAGACTGGGGTTGAGTGACATCAAGGGCAGCATGGGACATTCCCAAGGCGGCCTTATAGTCCTTTATTTAACAGGAAGCAAGAAGCACCACCCAGGGGGTGGGGGTTTGCGTACAACTAATATGGTAATAAGCCTTGGTGGGCCAGCAAGTAATACTAAGAGGTGAGCTTCCGTAAAGGAGAGTACACCACTAAAACTACGGGCACATCAGATATCGCCTCCTTAAATGTGAACGTTTCTTTGAGCGTTTGTATTCTTTTCATGCGCTTAGTTCACAGCGATTGCACCAAATGTGTTGTTCGTGCATCGGAATATCATGATTCATGGTTATTGTTTCGTAACATATTGGGCTTGAACAGTAGTGAGCAACCCACAGGGGTACCCGCAAATTGGGGCGCGTGCCCCCTCCCCTCTCTTTTTTTGGATGCCCTTTTGATAGGTAAAATTATGAATGAAAAACATTAAAACAAAGGAAAAATCCATTTAAACAACGGATATTCGAGGTTTACATTACTGATTCCTGGGTACCAGAGTCTGATTTATTTACATCTTCCACTAAAAATGTTGCTGTTCGGAACACCCCCCCCCCCCCCTCCCCGGACAAACCTGCTGGCAAACCACAATCCTATGGCAAACCACAGTGCATTTATTGCCTTTAGTACATCTAGTTGTCACTGTAAGGAACGCTCCCAGGAAGGCTCGCTTTTTGCGTAAACGTGTAGGAAATCCACAAACAACCTGACTTAGGAGACTCAATGCTGGAAAAAGTTTAAGGTACAAGATTTACAGTAATATTTGCTGTGAAAAGACAGGTCGTAGCTGTAACATTTTTACAGTGATATTTACTGCAAAGAAACTGCCTTTTTCTGCAGCGTGTGGGTGCATGGTTTGGGTTTTGTCTGTGTAGTCAAGTAGTTTTATTTAGGACCTATTATTAATTTATGTTATTTTTGGAGTTGATTACTAATTACCAAAGCAACTTCGAAATTTTGAAAACTGAATGTAAACCAGCAAACTGAAATCGTAGAATGTGTAACGTAAACACAGGTGTTGACTCCACACTCAAAAGTGCTTTTCCTAGCGCCTTCCCCGTATGTCTTGTACCCGTATGCCAAGATTAGCTCAGGCAACTCGTGTAAGTTTAATTACGAAAATCCACAACGTAAGCGTGATTTCCCAAGGAACCTCTTGGCTAAGTTCATGGGCAAATTAGCTTTCGGAGAGAGATCTGTAGGCGATAAAAAACAAATTTGTGCAGCTGCAGAACGAGTTTTGTTGATTTTAGTTTATATGTAGTTCCGTAAGCTCGAAAAACGTGGCTAAAAATAGTTAGTTCGTCAATAAATATTTCTAAAAATAGCTGAAGTCAGTTAAACTTGTAAAGTAAAGTAGTGATTTATTTTTATAGTGGTCAAGATGTTTTCTCTCCTCGCGGATGTTCTTAAGTTCCAAATATACAGTTCCCCGAATTTGTAATTTAAAGCAACTTGTAACTCAAAATGTTGGGAAGCTTAAGAAGCTGTTCTTGAACTTGGCATTAAGGGTTCCACGATTGGGTGTGGACCGAATGTGATTTATACAAACGTTTTATCAAAATCAATATTCGGCCAAATGCCGAATGAATTGTTGGCTGAATATGTTGAATACTGAATATTCTGGGCGCTCCCATACAGGATGCGGAAAATTAACCCAACGACGTTGTTATCGTTATCTTGAAGTAACTACCTCACGTCGTTATGGGAGGTCTTTGTTCGTACCCAAAGCAATACACGCGAGCGACCTTGATGTTGCGTGATTGTGATATCATCAGTACCTGTGGTATCACGTGATGTCATCGATTTGCAGAGTTGGTACTTGTCATTGGGTCGTTTGGGTCACTATTTTGTGATTGGTCACTGGGTCAAAGAGCTAGATCCTGGCGACTCGCCGAACCGGATTGACCTGCCAATCCACCATGCCACTGCTCAGCTATCCTAACGTAAACACGGATTCGTCCTTTTCTGGTGACGTAATTTAAGGGCAGCCCAACTCTGCAAGATGTATGCGTGAGCATTCGTAACTGCAGATGTTCGCAGTGAAATATTTTTCGGCAGCACACGAAAAAGCTAGTGAGTGTACCTGAAGCTGAGCAATGTAGTGTAGTTACTTTTAGAGGTACACCCATCAATGGAGGTGGTGAAATTATAAGGACTTTTTAAATTTTAATTTCAACTAACAAGCATAAAAAAAAAATCCCCATCCCCAGAAATTAGCAGTCATCATGAAATCATAACCACTGCAACTCTTGGATTACAGTACGACTCAAGAGTGAAGCTGAGTACACAATCCCATATAGTTCCACCGTAAGTCGTATTGTATAGTGTCGCTCTTTTCTCGTAAAACGCTTGTTAATGGTTAATTATTCATTGCCAACTCAATTGGATCAATTACGGGTCTCACCGGGTCAAAAATAAAAAGCGACCCGCACCAACTCTAGCGGCTGGAGCTTGTGAGTACAAACAGGAAGTAAACGTGATCATGCTATCTTGGAGTAATACCTTACTTGAATCACTTCGACCGTATCGGTGGCACTCCTGTAAGTATGAGTGTTAAAGGGAGATAAATCCTTCTGGTATGTCGTGTGACCGGTTGAGAATAGTGTTAATGCCGCAAAATCATCACGTACCGGCTGGGAAGACTATTACAACGACTTTGTTCGTCCGTCCGTTTGTCGCTTTTTTTCAACTTTGCAACGGTACCAGATAGAAACGACCACGATTTGCAACGTTAGATTCAGTGTCAAAAGTTATACCACGTGCAATGACTGTTTGCTGTGACGTGCACATCACGTGATTGGGCTAGTCCAATCAGATGGCCAAACAGCCGTTGTTCTCGTTCGTCATTGGCTAACTCATGGTGACGTCACAGCAAACAGCCATTGCGCATGGTATAGTTAAAGAACATGGCAAATTAAAACATCGTTACTTCCTTATAGCTGATAGACTTCTTCGACGTAACTAAATGAAATAGTAACGTTTGATCGTCGAATTGAAATCCTAAGGATAACACGCAGCCGTAAAAACAAAAGGATTTTAGCTTCGTTTAAAATAGTCTCGTCACATTGTTACATGAATGAGTAGGTTTACCGTCGAGCCAAATTCTCCATTAGGCCTACCTGCTACTTACGAAATTAAAACTGCAGTTAAAAAAAACTGCAGTCCTAAAAAATGAAAATTGGGTCAAAAATCACGTTACCATAACAACGTCAAGTTGCTACGAGTCGCTTCCTGGCTTCATCAACAGGCTGCATCTCTCGTCACTTCCGTACTATAACTGATCTATATAGGCTACGTTGCACGTTACGTTGTAACACTGTAACTGTGTGCCCGGAGGTGCACCGTGTTGCAAAAATGAACAGGCTTACTATACAATCAAAATCTCCGTTATTTGCCACTTACGAAATTAAAGCTGCAGGTAAAAATTAGGCCTAAAAGCTGAGAATTACACCTAAAATGTAAAATAAGCATAAAAGCTAACACATTTTTAACTGGCAATTCTGATGACTACTGCTTTTAGATTATAATAGAGATAGCTGTTGCAATGCGTGATAGAGATTTGTGCCTCACCATTTGTAGTGGTGGAACTGTACAGAAGACTGGTTGCGACTAGGTAGTCGTTGTACAGCTTGTTTACCATGAATCAAGAAATTAGTTTGTGGCGCAGTGAGCAGTGGTAAAAGAACCCACCTGACTGGCAAATAAAGAAGCCACAAGTACATGGAATGCGAAAAACTAAAATTTTCGGAAAAATTTATTGTTGTCTTGTTCACCTAGACAAACGAACCGACATATAATCATGAGTACAGACATGTTAAATCAATGTTAATTTAACAAACAAACCGACATATAATCATGAGTATACAGACATGTTAAATTAACATTGATTTTACATGTCTGTACTCATGAGGGGCGTCGGACGAACGTCTAACTGGATAATCGTCTAATGGGATAATTGTCTAAAATCTGCTTAAATAAAAAATTTGGAAAAGCATCTAAACGGAATATCGTATAATGGACAATTGTATAATGGATAAACGTCTAACTGGATTAACGTCTAACTGCTGTTTCTGATGTTATATGTATAGCTGCAGCGAGCGAGGCAGGGATATTAGACGATTTTCCATTATACGAATTTCCAGTTAGACGCTTTTCCATTATACGAATTTCCTGTTAGATGATATTCCGTTATACTGTTTTCCGTTATACGTTCTTCCAATTATGCGATTTTCCAGTTAGACGACTATCCCTCGCCCCTACTCATGATTATATGTCGGTTTGTTTGTCTCAATAAATTTTGCCGAAAATTTTAGTATTTCGCATTCCATGTACTTGTGGCTTTTCCATTTACCGGTCAGGAGGTTTCTTTTACCAATTGTTTATCATGATTTTCACCGTCATGGTAACCCCACATCAAAAACAGCTAAAATTCGTAAGTTTAGCCCCCCCAAAAATGTAAAGAAACAAATAATTAAGAAAATTATAACGATTAAAACCTATTTACTGGAAAATAACTGACTAATTTTTTAAAGCCATTATGCCACAGTGTGTTTTATGTCATCATAATAGCAATTAAGTCTAGTAAGTTCCTCCTTTGAAATTGTTTCAGAGCCCTTATTTTAAAATTAAGAGCTTTTGGGGTTTTTATTTTATGTTAATTAAAAAGAGTTCATTTACAGCTGTATAATATCTACACTTCTGCGTACCGTATTGCTTAAATTTGGGCAGTTCAATCTTGATTTTATTGGTTTTCGACACTTTTCGCTAGTTTTCGACGGTTTTCACAAGGTTTTCGACGTCAAAAACCCAACCCTGGTTCGTTCCTTGTTATAAATGGCTCCAGAGGCCGGATTTGTCTTGTTCAATTCAGTCCCTTTGTGATCTTCAGCTTCTCGCACTTTAATGCCAGAAAATTCTTTATTTGACTTTCACGTGAGCTGTTGTTGCTGCATAATACATCGTTTGAATGCATAGCTAGCGAAGGGAGACTGCACGTCTGCTACGTATGTGCTCTTGATCTTGTTGGCATTTCGAACAAGTCGCGCGCCAGCTGTTTTTGGGTTTATATTTGGCATTTGACGGGGGTTGAACGAGAGTCAGCTGCAAGGCAAGTCACAAAATGCAAAATTCCTGTAACGTGTCAGGAGGATTCTCACGGGAGATCCTCTTGCTCTCCGAGTGTGCCATTTTGTCGTTTCTTTGCGGAATCCGCGGGTAGCCTCCAGCAAAGATGAACCTTATGCTTTTCATCCGACCCTCGGCCGTGTTTACATTTTCTTGTTGCAGCAGATCGCAGGCAGCTATCTGCCCCATCAGCTGAATAAACATTTTGGTAGTCTGTTCTGTTTTGGTTGTATTGCCGTTGGGCTATCGCAGCCATGGCCAGAATAAGTTAGCGATTCTCAAACCCAGAAAAGCTTATTTAGGAATGCTAAATTGCCCTAATTAATAGCTTGTTACGGAATGATTGTGCGAGTTAGGTTTGTTAGAATGGTATGGGTTAGGTTACATTTAGTTGTTCAAGATGTGGCGTCGGTTGTTAAAAGTGGCTTCTGTTGCTGCGTTATGCTAACTAGTTGCGCCTCTGTGCCACGGCCAGAGCGTTCGCTTACCAGAACCAATTGAGAAAATGGATCAAGGGTAGTGGGTCAACTCTGCTTTTCACGGGCCACTTCACTTTTTTTGCTGTAAATACGGTTTCCCTTGCCAGCGGTTTCTGTTAATAGATTTTCGAAGCAGTTTTAAAATAACACTCGTGTCCAAGGTTCTTGAAATGGTACCTGTCTTTTTTTTTTTTTTTAATTGTTAAGTTTATTTTTTCGGCTGTGTTCAGATTTATGTTTACTTTTTCAGGAAGTGGCCTTTACCAAGTTTAAAAGTCCCAAGAGAGACGGTAACGTGAGGGAGTAGTTACGCCGTTAGAAAATCTTATTCACGAAATTAGGTTTTTTAAAGAGGGTTTTAAAAATTAGATTAGCTTAGGTTCTTGCTTTCTCAAAATTCCTCCATCTACCCTCAAGATTTCATGATTTTTAAGAGAACATACCTTTTCACTATATTCGAGCATTCTGCGCGAAATAGCCTTTGCAACACCTTTGTATAGCAAAACCTTTTCTGACGAAGGGAAAAATAGGAAAATGAATGCCTTTGCAACATTTGCAAGCGAAGTAATGTTGCAAAACTGAGCCATACAGGAAAGCCAACTAGAAGGAATGTATACCTTTAACACATTAGCCAATTCTACGGTGCATATTATATAACTGAACAGAAAACGGCGTCGCTGTTTAGAAAAAAAGCATTAGAGCTCTTATCCCCATACTTACAGCTGTGAAGGAACACGAATAAAAATGGATTACAGTTCACTCGAACGCAACGAACTATAATTTGTACACATACGCAGGAGGCTAGCATGTCACAATCCTTGTTCCCTGGAATTGGAGTTTAAATTATAGTTTGTTGCGTTCGAGTGAACTCTAATCCATTTTTATTCGTGTTCCTTCACAGCTGTGATATGGGGATACGAGCTGTAATGTTTTTTTTTCTAAATGGCGAAGGTTTTTTGTTCAGTTAATTTGTTGGCTTTTTTCGCTTTCTTTTTGTTGTAATTGCTATGGCTGATGTATCGTGTCAACGGTACGTCTGCTGTCCACCCACTTTTGTTTGCGAAAAACGGAAAATTAGAAATGCGTATTTATGTTCAAGTTCCGCCGAAGCTTTGTCCCATGTTTATTATTTGCTGGCAACACACTAGCGTATGTCTAAATTTAGCAAGTGTCATCTCGATGGGTAGTTGACTCTGCATTGTTGCAGGCATACACAGAATCATGGCAAACAAGTCGTGGTAACAATTCAACTGACTTCCAGAAGCTCGTATTGACGAACTAAATAAGTCATTCAGTCATGTCGGTCGCCCAGTTTGAGCGAGCTAGTTTAAACCTAACGTATAGAATCTGAACTGGTTTAAAGGTCAATCCCTGCAATTAACACTTTTATAATGTTGTCCTTAGACTTTTGAAACTACCCTAAACACAAAAGCAACGAATTAGATCCATTCGACAGGTCACAGCATTTTATGCAAATTACAAATAAAAAGTTACGGGTAATTGTTTCTGGTGCATGCAATTATTTGCCACAAGATGTAGCGTTAGCTTTTAACTGAATTCCTACCCATATCATTCTGCCCCATCATTTCTTCAGAAGTCATCTTCGTTCTCATCGCGCACCACCTCCTTCTTCCATGTTACTTTTTATGTCTTTGACATTATGCAAATACCGATCCGTTATTAAATTGGTACCCGAATTTTCTTTGATGCCTTGCTAATTAAAGAGTTGTCATTAGCTAATTAGTATCCGGCACACTGCGTTTTGATCAGGCACAACTTTGTAAAACAGCTTAAACTCGAATTTTCGATAACTTTGGAACCATGAGCTCGCAGCGTCATCTAGGATAGCTTATTATAGTTGTGAAGTTATAGGCCAACGTTTGTGGGTAATTTTAATGTAAACAAAATTAGTCTACATATCAACACACCAAATGCACAAAAAATAATGCTGTTTTATTTTCATAGGTTCCTTTAAATCTACAGTAGGTCTAATATTGAAATAAATTTTATCTTTAACATAATGGCACTGAACCAAACAGATATCACAGATCAGTTAGATATCGAATCGAATTGGGATGGGATCGAAGCAGCTAAATGGTATCTGTCGATCCCAGTGATTAACTTTGAGTTGTCTTTGATTAAAAAAATTAAATTGGCAAATTCTCATATTATAGTTAAAAAAATATAGCCTTTAATTCGATGAATAAAAAAATATACCCTTTAATTCAAAGCTTACCAAGAAGATACTGCCAGATTTCAAGTTTAAAACGGCAAACCACGTCAAATTTATTGTCGATTTAAGTTCAAAAGCAGAATTACCATGTTCATCATGAACAAAATGCAGATAGATCATCTTGAGTCATTGTATCTGATTCTTATGTGATTCCTATAATATCGAACCAATGGATGTATTGCCTAGGGCAGGCCCTATTAATTATTGTAATATCTTGGGATGTACCGAGTATTCTGTAATTATTTGGTAATCGGCCTATTCGGCAAAAAAATTCAAGTATTCGGTATTCGACCAAATATTGATTTTGGCCGAATAATGATATTCAGTATTCGGCCAAATATAGTGTTAAAAGATTTGTTGGTATTCGGCCAAATAATTTTTTAGTATAAATTTTATGAAATTTTGATAATGTAAGAAAGTTTAGCTAAGCATTGCGTTTTAGGTTTGTGAGGAATTCTCCTCTAACTCCTAAAAAGGAAGAATTACGGCTGATTACCTTTTTTCAAGGCCTAATACGAAACTGTACATTTTGTGAGGGGGAGGATAAGTTTTTCAAAAGGCATATGTGCTTTGTTTACCTTCTTCAACTCCGTTTTGTCACGCTTTATCATCAGTAAACCTGGTCAATTAATTTTTCTACCCTTAAGCAGTATGGTCACACATTTTAATCAGTGTTTAATTTACTGGTAGTCTGCACACCATTATGCCGAATACGTCAATTGTTAAGGCGCTAAATATTCAGTATTCTTCCGTTTAACTATTGGTTTGTATATTTGGCATTCGGAAAGTGGAGTATTCGGTTGCATATTTGGTGTTTCTTATTCGGCAGGTTAAATATTCGATGGTGTATTCGGTATATTTTATATTCGGTGCACGTCGCGTAATATCGTTGCTTTTGTGGACGAGAAGTTTGTTTTTTAACTGGAAGTTTTTTTTTTACTGGTAACGTTGCGTTCCATTACAGTCGTTTGTATTCGTGTTCATTTACGGTTTGTATATACATCTGTTGTTAATAATAAAGTGCTCCACATCATGGATTTGTTGCCACGCGTGAATTTCCTGGTAACTAACGACATAAGTATATTATGCTTCGTAAAGGGCTCTTTATGGCTCTCGTAAAACCCATTTAAGGTTGTCATTACCTTCCTTTCAACATACCGAAATAAAAGGCTTTAATGAGACGGAGCCTTTTACGCAGACTTCCTATTCTTACACTTAAGTGCTGCGCTAAATACCGTCACATATGGTGCAACCCAGGGCTGTAGAGTTCCTACTTTTATTTCCTTTTTTTTTTTATATACCTTCCTTATTTTCCTACTTTGTTTGGAAACATTTCTATTTCTTACTTTTTTTGTAAACATTTATTTTCCTACTATTTTATTTGGAAAAATTAGTTGTTTGCTTGCTTTTTTTGGAAACATTTTTTATCTCATACTTGAGTTGGAAACATTCCTTATTGTCTTACTTTTTTTGATAACATTCCATTTATTCTTACCTTTTTTTGGAGACATTCTTTATTTTCTTACTTTTTTTGGAAACATCGTTTTTTTTCTACTTTTATTGGGAAACAACCCTTATTTTCTCCTACTTTTTACCCGTTTCGGGACTGGTGGTGCCTACTCTTTTTCTATTTTACCACCTGCTGAAAAAAAAATTCGAATTTATAATCAACAAACTTTTCTTGTGACTCAAATTTCAGTGAAAATTTGGGTAGTCTAATTTTAATTCAAAATAACAACAAACTGGCAGAGAAAGTGTCATGGTATCGGCCTAAAAATTGTTGTATTATTTACTTGTAGCATCATTAATAAATTCAAATTTTGGTTTAAAATTGCTTATTTTTAACTACTTTCTAACAAAAAATTCCCTTCCTCCCTTATCTTTGTTGCTAAAAAATTCATTGTTTCCTATTTTTTCTCTGTAAAATCCACTATGGCCCCTGTGTATATACTGCAATACAAATGTTTGACGGTTATAGCATTGTTGTATTTTGACAGTAATCTGTTTATTAGCTGTATTGTGCAGTGGACCTAGCTTTGTCTGCAATCTGTATTAATAACCTAAGGTTGCCAAAAAAACAAAGAACCTAGGCTGAATCTGATACCCTGGCATGAAAAAGGGCGGGTGTATGGTTGAAATAAGAACATACGAACCCTGTTTATAGTAAGTGAGTAGCCTACACATTTAACCCAAACTGTCCACATCTGACAATGTTAACGAAGCCGCCCACACTGGGACGCCAGGTGTTCGGTAGAACTTTGTCCCTCAAGGAATGCGTTTCCTCCCACTCGAGTCAGACACTTTCTAGACAAAATTGGGCGTTTGGGAGACATTGGCTTCTTTCCCTTCGACGTCATACTTCACTGTCTTTTGCTCCGACCATCTGCTGAGCACCAAGTTAACCAAAGCACGCGGTTCGAAAGCGAAAAATAAAATGTTTACAAGTGGAGTGTAAAGTTCGCGGGGAAATCGTAATTTAACAAATCTTCGCTCATTCCAGACGCCTTTTGTGAAATTTCATTGTTGCATGAGAGGGATTTATGTGAATTCCGCATTGTCATTCTTCTATTTTGGGCCGAGTGAGTAATTTCAGACGAATGCGCTGTTGAACACAGATGGACATGACTGTGATGGATGGCCGGGTTGTTCAGAGGTTTGGGAAAATACTGAAAATTCTTCAAATGTTAAATTTCCCCCATTCCATATTTTATCGTCGATGCACCCCTCACTGGAACGCTACAACGACCTCCACCATGTTCGTAAAAAGACAGTTTGATATAAAATATTGCACGTATAGCTTACGTTTAGAAAGCAAAATATGGATGTAAGCCTAAAAGAAAAGGCTTGTAGCATCCTTCGAAAATTTTGAGGCATACACCTCTATCGTTCACTGCAACATGCAACAGCGATGTCTATTACGTAATATAAATACACACATTAGCTTCATAGAAAATAGTCTCGACACTGTGTTGCGTGGATGAATATGCCTAATGTTGAACCCAATTCTCCGTTAGCTGCTGCTTACGAAATTAAAACGGCAGGTAAAAACTAAGCCTAAAAGCCGACAATTATGTAATATAAAAGCAGTAACCATAACAATAGCCAGTTAAAAATGTGTTAGCTGCCCTTTAGGACTAGTTTTAGATTGTAAGTGTAATTGTCGGCTTTTAGGCTTAGTTTTTACCTGCCGTTTTAATTTCGTAAGCAGCAGCTAACGGAGAATTGGGTTCAAAATTAGGCGTATACATCCACGCAACACAGTGTCGAGACTATTTTCTATGCAGCTAATGTGTGTCGTTAACGAAATCTTTTTGTTTTTATGGTTGCGTGTCTTCCAGTAGTGGTTAAATGCGACGATCAAATGTTATCATTTTATTGAATTCCGTCTAGAAAACCTATAAGATATAAGGGAACAATGATGTTTTAATTTGCCGTGGTTCTTAAAGTCCACTTGACTGCTACTGAAACAGGCGACTGACCGACGGACAAAGTCGTTGCTATGGTATTCCCAGCCGTAAAGACTAAAACTAGAACAGATACAAGAAAAAGTAATACAAGCCATCAACGTTGCATTAATATGTCTAAAAAAGTTTAACTGGCAGCCACTATGAACAACTCATAGCCAGTTAAGAAAGGCATGCTTAAGGGCACTCTGTTAACCCGTGCTCAGCGAGCGTAACGCAACCGAGTGGTTAGCATGGCACCCCTGGCCTCCTAGCTAAGAGGAAGCGAGATCGAACTGTATCTCCGACTTAACGTGCGTATGCCAGCGTTCGTACGGGTCCTCGAAAATCTGGAAATGTTGTAAGGTTTGGCGTTAGCGTTCCATTCGAGCGCCTAAAAAGAGTCATTATCCAATTACCTGCAATTAAGGGTAATTACCGCATTCGAGAAGCAAGGAGAATTTGGAAACATTGGCCAAGCCATCGAACGCCAAATAAAGCAACACGTTTACCATAAGAACTGACATTCCATTCTTGGGTAAAATTGTATCTGATTGGTGGCGCGAAAACAGACTATATTAGCACGTTTTGGCGTAAAAGGACAGACACTCGCAAAAGGTTGCAACAAGCGGCGGAGATGCTCTTTGCCGGCTTGTGGGACAAATTCGTTTGTTCGATGTCTCGTAAAAATTCATATTTGTAAATATCGTTGAAGGAGAAGTAAATTCAATTATTTTTTGCAATCGAGAGTCGACCATTGAATTTATAATGTCTTGGAACATAAAAAGAAAATTCCAGGCCTGGAAAAGTGCTTGAAAAACGTGAAAAATTCCTCAAGTCCTGGAATACTCCTGGAAATTCGCGTAACTGAACATCATGTTTCTGTTTTCCACGTTTGAAGTCGGTGTGCAATTATATAGGCTATGTTGAGAAAACAAAATTTGAGAAAAAAAAACAAATAATAATATATAAAGTGTGACACATTTTGTATAGGAACTATACATAAAATCACTGCACCAAAACGGAATTGTAGTAAAAAGCAGCACCAGTGTTTCTCCCCATTGAAATTTACCTGGGTCTAATTTGTGAATGCATTTCGTTCAAAGCTTTTAATTGTTTTATTTGTCTGTTAGTTATTTTTTGTGGTCCTTGAATTGTCATTGAAAACATGATGAAAAGTCTTGGAAAAATCCTGGAATTTTCATGTTTACAGGAGAGTACGAACCCTGGTTTGCAGTAGCGTGCACAGACCCTCGAGAGGCCAGGGGCTATTTTTACATAAAAAAGGCACACCAAGTTTTACTGGATATTTTTTCTGGGGGCTTTTTTTCTTTTTATTTTCTCTTTTTGCCCATTCCTTAACCTTTTCACCCCTTTTAGGAGTTGTTAGGGCTTTTTTAGGCCTTCAGGTCCTTTCTCAGACATGTCGGAACAAAATAGCCATTTTGGGAAAAGACGTCCTCCCCCAGTGCACGCTATTGTGCGTGTACGGGACTGCAAAACTATTGGTTCTTAACGGTGTTTAAGGGGTTAAACTGTAAAAAAGTGTCGGCTGAGATGCAGTTAGGGGGATGAAAAAAATTTCTAAGCTCGTAATCAGTTCTGTTGCTATTACCGGTTTTTTGTTTGTGGTTGTTTTTTTTTCTTAAGTTCTTTCCTTTTATTGGAGCAAATGTCTGTGCGTTGATGAGTCGTGTTTCCCAAACGTAGAACAGAAATCCCATCTGCGCTGTGGCACGTTAATGAGTGATGAAGGTTTCGCGTGGTTGGTTGGTGTCTGTGCCGGCACGCCTGTCATTATTGTTTGGCAGACATTTCCAATTTAGGAGTGCTTTTTTTTGTTTGCTCGAGTTGGCATTTAGCAAAAGAATGGATGAAATGCAATGTTCCGTTTTGAACAAACTGCCTAGAGCACGGAAAACGCATCTCTGTGAGGTTGGGAAAAAAATACCTTATCAGCCATTTTTGTTTGCATTGTCTGTTTATGGTTCGACGTTGTGTTGTGAGCCCAGAACCTGATTCTATGTCAGCTGCTTATGCTCTTCTTCTATTTGTAGTGCAGGGTGGATTGATTTAAATCAAGCCGATTTAATAAATCAAATGACTTTTATTCATATTAATCCAGATTTAAATCACTAATTTTACCCTTCCATTAAATTTTCAATTCATTACACCGTATAAAATTTCCGGTTAAAGTTTAAGTTTCTCTTAAGAAGGTGTGGAGGACTTTTTTTTCAACATTTGGATGTGTTTTACAAAAAAATATACAACCACCCAGAACAATCAAGGCTGAAAGACTAAACTTGTATTTTTGCTGAAAGTATTGAGCAAAAAAAATTATTAAAAAACAATCGGTCGTGTAGCGACAACTATACTGAAGACTGCTCGTTCATCGACTGAGCTGACATCGCGTGAAAATCGAGTCTTCTGAATTCTTCGAGAGGTAGATCGCCAAAATGGACGCGGCTATCCGTCATGCCTTCATACTGTCGAACACTTCCCAATCCAAGGGAATTCTTTATGAAGTCCTTACTTTGTACATTGCTATTGTTCCTTGTTTGCGTAAAAAAAAAAAAAAAGAAAGAAAACACTCTTTCGCAAGACTTCATCAATATGACATCACTCGATATTCCAGGAAATTATTGGAATCTGAAACAGAAACACCCCTACTCCCGGTTTTCTGAAGCCCTTATTTGATATTTCTTCTTTGAAGCTGAGTGTACTAAATTGTTACTAAACGAGATTGTTTGGTAGGTTGGAACCTATCAAACAATCTAGTTAAAGAGACGCAGTTGGTTGCATCTTCCTGGGTTGTACTCTTAAAGCTCTTTTCCTTCCAAGGCACGCCGTGAAGTTTGAAGAAAGGGAGCATGCAAAGCCTAATAGTGGTTAACGTTACCATCTCCAAGCCAAGATGATGCCGTTTTTAATTCCATGATTAACCTATGATTGTACTTCGAAATAAATGCATCTTTTAAAGGTTTAATGTGTGTAGGTTTTAGGCTGAACTTGCCAGCTCTTATAGAAGCAGTAGAAATTGAGGTAAAAGGGGGCTTTTGCTAGCTCTCTTTTAGAAGCAGTAGAAATTGTGGTAAAGGAGGGGCTTTTGCTAGCTCTTTTAGAAGCAGTAGAAATTGTGGTAAAGGAGGGGCTTTTACTAGCTCTTACAGAACCAGTAGAAATTGTGGTAAAGGAGGGGCTTTTGCTAGCTCTTTTAGAAGCAGTAGAAATTGTGGTAAGGGAGGGGCATACATCATACTCGAGATCGAACTGGGGATTTGTGATCATTGTCGTTGAAGGACCTGTGTGGTGTGTCTCTCGCGCTGTCTCTCACTCACTTTGTCTTGCGGTTTGCTCGCTGGCTGTCTGGCTCACTCTTTCTCTGTCTCTCTCTCTCGCTCTCTTTTTGTGTGTGTCGCTCTCTCTCTCTCTCTTTCTCTCGCTCTGTGTCTGTCTTTCTCTGTGTCTCTCTCACTCGCTGTCTCAATCACCAAACTCTCGCTCTTGCTCTCACTATCCTGATCAGGCGCCTTACTAGGGGCCTTACAACACACCCTTTTTCTGTACAATTGTCTAAGCTCTGCGTTATGACGTGCTAAAGGTTATGGATTGAAATTCCGGACAGGTCCCCATAACTTGGGGGGGGGGGGGTAATGTTCTCAAAATAACTGACTAAGACGAATATTCTTTCAGTTCCTAGCCCTCTTCAACCCCAGGCAGTTCTAGGGTAGACTGAGGTGCATTATGGTCAGTTGTGTGAACACATGCTGGAGGCCTAGCCTTAGGTTAGGACGTGTGTGTTAGGGTTTCGCATTTATAGGCGGACACCACAACACACAGCCTAGGCACTCCCTGTCATTGCCCAACATTGCCTGGTATTCTATAGTATTTTACGACTCCACCAGACTCCAGAAGAAGGTTTTAGAATAGTCTAGCCCCTTTCTCATACTTAGCAGTCGTTAGTATTATTTTATTGGCTGTGCTTATAATTAATAGTCTTGCTAAATGGCATCTGCCAAGATGAGCCCGCTGTCTCACTCAGATTTTCTTAACTTGGTGGTGCCTCACATGCATGTTATGCTTGATTTTTTTGGCTTTAATTCTTACTAGGCATATAATTAAGACCTGAATGAAGATTACAATTACTATACTACTAGCGACGCGACTAGCGAGAGATGATACAATCATAGGGGAGCTTTGGTATATTGTGCCATCTCTTGACAGCAAGCGGAGAATTTACAAAGTTTCCAAAAGTATTTCGTAGGTGCAACACCGGAAGCAACAAACGAAATGAGTTTCCAAAGTTTGGCAACGGATGGCACCACTTGAACCAAGATAACGAATCAAATATGGAAGTGAGTGAACCAATCCTAAACGAATGAAAAGCCCGAATATCTCCTGGAATTTTGAGGTAGGCATTAAATTTTCGAAGTCATGCTTTTCCTACAAGAAATCTCCAAATTCCCAACTTTCCAAATTTGTGCAAAATTGTTTTCAAAATTTCCAATTTTCCAAACCTCCAAATTTCAACCAGGTTTGAACCAAACTGCGAACGCTCTCATCATGTCCCAATCCGAAAACAAAATTCAAATTCAGTCGAATATTAAGGTCTCACTTCATGTAACAACTAGAAGAGAGGTAACAAATTGATGGGTGTAGTTCCATTATGGGCATGAAATGAATTGATTAAAGTTAGTGGAATTGATTTATTACGACCCAACTCCATTGATGAGAATTGGAGTCGAGTTTGGTAGTTATCGAAGTTATAAATTGTCTTGGTAGCAAAATTGTCGCAATAGCCGTCAATTCCGCTTATTCCACGCGGACCAGACCTATCCATAGGGTAGCATTTCCTTGAGTTGATTTTAATTTGATTTCAGTTTAATTGCTTTGATTTGGCTTGGCTTGACCTGTATTGCAGGTGATTTGTAATATCGCAGTCATTTCGAAACAACTGCCAACAGTCATACCACTTAGGTTCGATTCCAGGCTCAATTCTAGGCTCGCACTGGTCTTAGTACCATTGTAACCATGGCACAGGTGCCCATTATCTGTAGCATTTATTGCTCCCCTTGTGTACCCCCTTCCCCCCCCCCTGCCGAAAGTAAAGGAATTTTTTATTAATTTGCTGCTAGCGACCAATCATTTAAGACACAAATCCTCCCCCTCTCTCCCTTCACTTGTGTGTTCATCCACGTGTGCTCCCTCCCCCCAACCCAAAGAAAATGTTCATTAAAACTATACAAATCAACCAAAAAAACATTGTTCTTTAAAATATAACCTGTGATTTATAGAACTCGCACCAAATTCAGTAAAGAGATAGAATTTGGTGGCAAGGAGTTAGAAGAGGTGGCAAAAGCTTCTAGATCTTGGTCCATGACCAGACTTTCAAGCGTCGAACGGCATGCATACGCGTAGAAATCAACTTTATAAACACGCCCTTATTCCTCCAAATGGTAGAGGCGCTCTTTCCTTCGCAGTTAGACTCTGCCCAATTCCATCAAATTTGTCGTAACTGAAAATTCTCCAAAAATTAGCCAGAATATTTCCAGAATTGTTATGGAATTCGGTTAAGATTAGGTGCACTTGCTGAATTGGGTAAGATTATGTGCACCGTCTTAAAAATATTTCTGAATTTGCAGAATAAGAAATAATTGATTTGAACTAGTTTAATAATACGGAAAAGAAATATAAGATGACGGCAGTTCGGTGGAATTGAATTTGACGTGTGAATTCGAACCGATTTTAATGGGATTGCTTCTCGAAGTGTGATAGAATGGAATTGCTTCCCGAAATGTGCTAGAAACGGACTCGCGTTGCCGTTCACTCGAGATGTAGGTAATTGGCCCAGATCTGTTCAAACAGAACTTCATTACGCCCAACACTACTTTAAGCAAAGCAAATCGTCGTTATTTACTGTTTACTCCACAATCAAGTGATTACATTGTGGGCGGTGTTGGCTGCATGTCCACGTATAACGTTACCCAAAGTCAATATTTTCTTTAACGTGTTTGGAAGTGATGGAGGCTGTAGATCTAATCAAAGCTAGTTGATGATTAGGGTTTCTCGCTCGTCTTTGGTGCTTGAAGCTTACCTCAATGGGGCTTTCCGAAATTTCCATGCAGCTCTGAAGCTATTTGAGAGCGCTCGGAGATAAGCTTTGTATGTGAAGCATGGCATCCGTTTTAATCCTTGTGCAAGGATCGTACGAATATGAATGGCATATCGATCCGATCCTCTTTGGTCGACTTTGGGTTGCTGTGGTGGCTTGTTGGTGACTCACACTCTACTTCTTGGCCGTCACGGAAACCTCTGAACCCCTGCCCACACGGAAATCCCCAACATTTCAGAGAGGGTCGGAGAGAACGTAATACATGGGCGGAGGGGCATCCGCCCACCCAAAGATTGCAAAAGTAAACAAATAGGCTCTCGTTGCTATTGAAAAAAGTGTGAAATTTGACCTTTGTGATAATCATTATGATGATATAGTCATCCCGAAAAAATTCCAAAATCTACGTTAAGTGTTTTGATAAATTGCATTGCACCTATTTAATTCAGTTTTAAAATTTCTAACGTTTCAAAATTGGATCGAAAGCCCCAAATATGGCACGAACTCCCTCCTGTGTTCAGTTTGCTGCATCGCATTGCAGTCACGGAAAGCCCGAACAGTTTTCCACAGTTGCTTTTACCGTAAATATGAATTGACTGAAGCAAACGCAAAGGAAAACTGATAACCTAAATTTACAAATTTGAAATTTTCTTTCTACAATGAAGGGGAAAAAATTGGCTTCTTCCAACTACTTGTCTTCCTCATGTTGAGTCTTTACAATATGGCCCTTAAAATCCAAGTAAGCCTCCAGATTTGTTAGCGGACTTGAAAACTTTGACGGCCAGAGCAGACGAGGGGTCCAGTGAGTGCTGAAATATCGTATGCTGTCCGATTTCGGACTTCCAAATCTGTGTGAAATCTGTAAATCCAAGTGAAATCTGCAAATACCTCTATATGCAGCAAATCATAACAAATCAGCGCAAATCAATAAGAAATCTGCAATCTGCTTGAAATCTGCAAAGCCAAGTGAAATTCTTGCACATCATTTCAAATCTGCTGTTATAAAAATCCTTCAAATCAGCAAGAAATCTGCAAATCAGCAATTCTAAGTGAAATCTGCCATTCCGTAATTCTTCATGAAATCCGCAAATCTAAGCGAAATCGTACAAATCCGTATTTATCTTGCAAATCTGTACAAATCTTTCAAATCCCTGTAAAAATCACTGCAAATCTAATGCAAATTTGCAAATCTAATGTAGTGATTTCAGATTTACCAATCTCTTACCCTAGTTCCCGGTTTGTCGGACCCCTCGAGAGCAGATCTAAAAATCGAATCGGAATCTGCAACGGGCAAACTATTTTATTTGTTAGCAATTTAGAAAAATGCTTAGTAAACTTGCTATAACCAGGAGTGGATAAATGCCATACACGCCGCAGAACGGCAGAGGTATCCATGTCGTAACTCTCACAAGGCCATCTGGGAGTGAAGCAGCAGGTGACAGATGGCTACACAATAATGCCAGTTGATTTAACTTCGCCAAAATCTTTTGTGAAGTGTTAGTGGATAAAATTGTGATGCATTCCATGGACCAAATAAAAATTGTTGCACACTGTCAACAAAAAAATATTTTTTTCAATGTGAAACTATTTTTCGAACTTGTTAGTCAGCCTACCTTAAATAAGAAACTTCTTCACGAGTTGAGATCCAGCTCTGCAAATGCATTTATGAAAGGTCATTGTCCAATTTCACCAAGCTTTCCCTTTCACAAGTCTTTAGTAGTAATAATTGTAGCGTTAAAAAAGTTATTAAAAAATTGTTCTACTTTTTTTTGGAGGGGGGGGGGGGGGAATTGAACGGAGCCCACCGGGAAATTCCCAATTTCTCGGTGGGCCAGACCGTGCCTGGGCGACTCCATTGTCATGACCGAGTACCGGAAAGCCTATACTGCAAAACGACGTACTGCCCACTTTGGTGTGGGTAAAGGTTCTACGTGACGGTTAAGGTTTTGTTGAGTCACAGGGCGGCCGCACTCAGCCACCCACTCATCTATTTCCGTTGGCTGAAGAGATCTTCGTTGTCGGTTTTGTAGATTGCTGGCCCTAGGGTCAACTGGCACCCCATCTCCTCTTAAGTCGACAATTGGCGCGATGATGGATAAGTCTTTTGACTTCTTTCTGGCTCTCGACCGTCCAGAAATGGGTTAATTAAGTCAGTCGAGTCTGTCCTCGTTGAGGTGGGCATTCATGACTTGTTCGGGTCTTTGGAACCCTTTACTGAAGACACTGTATTGACCGTGCACAGTGGATAATTCATAGGGACCACTGCGCTGGTGCACAGTGATGTGTACGAGCAGGGCAGTGTCGACAGCGTGTGCTTTTAGCATAGGAAGTGAATTGTGCAGTAAAATAACTTATGTTCAGTATTTTGGTAAGGCGATCAAGGTATAACAAATTAAAGGTCAACTGAGGTACTTGTATGTAGTAGCGTGCACAGACCCCCGAAAGGGCATAGTAGGTTTTAGTAGATATTTTTTCAGGGCAATTTTTTTGGCCGTAATTTTTTATCCTTTCCTTCTTCTTTCTTAGCTTTTTTTTTTTGTCTTTTAGGCGTTGTTAGACCTTTTTAGCCCTTTCTTAGGTGCCGCCGCATCAGCACATGTCGGCCTTTTTTTTTTTTTTTTTTTTTTACAAGCAGAGTAATTTAACCCCTCCTCCCCTCCTTTCTCCGTGCACGTTACTATTTTTATTTATACGCTTTTGCGTAATTTTCAGTTGTGTGCAATATGCCTTTTAAAGTTTCGAAATCCAAAAATAACAATGAAAACAGTGTATTGTACATTTCGATGACTTAACTGTTTTTTGGTACGATTTCTTAAACCTAGATGCCACTATCGAGCTACTGTGTAAGCCTACTAATAATTTGTACGCATATTAGGGAATGGTGATAATGAAATTTCAACTACACGATTATTGCAGTACCTTGATATGCGATCAAATGTTTGTGATTATTGTGATATTTCTCATTATGTAAGCCAAGCTGTTTTAAGATGATCAATAGGTCGTAACAGCACTACTACTACTACTACTACTACTACTACAGGCATATTAACTACTTACATTTAGGCCTAGTACTACTAGACTAAATTATAGCGTCGCTCGCTCGGCCGATTATTTGTGTTCTTCAGTACTTAATTATATGCCTGTAGAAATTATATGCTGCGGGTCTAAGGGCTATAGAAATGGGCCCGATCCGCCCGTTCCTAAACCAACATCCGACGACATGCGCTGATTGGGTCTTGGCTTGGCTTTGCTTTGCTCGTGCAGTGCATTGCTGAAATTCTGACGGCTTTCGAATAACTTGTGGTTGTAGCCTACCTTGAAGCAGATTGATGGAGGTGTCTGTCTCCCCAAATGCCTGGTTTCACTTTACCGCCTGTCTCACCAACACGAGCCAAGAAATTGCCTAACGGAAATCGAATGGCGTGTCATTTGAATTTAATCGCATGCCGTCTCCGGGGATATTGAATTTTAATGCGACGCCTTGTTATTGAAAAGGCCATCGTTCGTAGAGGCGCGCGCACTCTAGCGAGATTTTGCTTTTCATACGCAACTTATTTTCTTGGGATTGAAGGGAAAGGGGTTGTTGAAGGCTGAATAAACGAAGAAAATTACACTGTTCCGCGGTGTTTTCCTCCCATTGATTTTTTAAAGAAGTAAAGCGGGTTGTCTTTCAGGTGTTGTCAGCTCGCGAATTTAGGGGTACTGCCACTCCGGTGACAAGTGAACCTGACAGAGGCATGATTATTTTTTTTTATGTCTTTCGTAGTAAAAATCAGGGTTTTAGGCAGAGGTTTTTGACTGGTGCGAGAATAGTGTGAGAGGTCGAGGGGGCGCAGGGCCGGATGAAGACATTGTACATCGAAATCGAAACCCGCTCTTTACTTTTTTACGATTACGCATTTAAAGGGACACCCGGCCTGCCTTATAACATTCCGCCTGCCCAATAACAGTTTGCGCTGGTCGCCTTCCGCGTATATACGAACACCAAAGGTCATCTGAGATAGTAGCTGCGTTGAAGAACGTAGCTACTGTCTCATTTGGCATTGTGACTAATAGACGCACCAGCATGAACGCATTAATCGTGTCGTCACAAACCGGATGATTCTCGTGTTTTAACATCACAATTTATAATTTTCTAGGCTAGTGTCTTATAATTTGCTTCGGCGATCTATTGGAATAATAAATTTTAGTTTTTACCGCCTTACGCTTTTAGATTTTTGATCTCGTGGTAATTATTAGCAAATTAGTACATGCACACACAGAGATGAAACGTCATGGTTATTGTAAGCGCGCAATGCATCATATAGTTACGGCTCGTTCGTAAATAAAGTTCCATTATATTCAACAGAAAATCTCCTAGACGCGATATTTTAAAAAGGATTTTTAGCAAGGGAAAGACTAACGGTAAGGAAATAAACCTTAGGGGCCATACTTGATGTGGAGGATCGAGAAAAATGGCGCTGGGAGATATATCCCTTTAAGTGGCACTATCACCGATTAAAAGTAGGCAGAATCTCACAACATCTAGCGCTACCTAGTACTATCTAGCACTTGCTTGCACCGCGCGACGGAATGCCCAACAGCATTTCTTTTAACGAAACAAACAAGCCACGACCTCCTTAATTATTGAGTGAAAATTTAGTACGTCTTCGAGCACCTGGGAGCAAGATGTCAAGGTTAACAATAACATTGCCGCTAGATAGCTCCATGGTATTTTCGTTCACATTTCAATCGGTGATCGGATAGTGCCACTTTAACCAAGCTAAAACCAAGAGAAAATTTTTTTTCGTTTTCGTTTGTGATGGAGACCGAATCATTTCTTTTTTGGAATTTTATGGTAAATGTTTAGTAATGGATAAAGTTACTCTACTCGAGCGAAGCCGGACATAACCAAACATGATATAACCGCAACAACACTATTTGCAAAAAAAATTTAAAAGTAGTTAGTCGTCGTCGGTGGGAGGGGGGGACTCACTACCTGGGGGTCTCAATGCAGCTGCCTCATTTGCCTCGTTGTTAATCTTAGTAGTACGACTGGTACCAGTATGGTGAGAGAATACCAGACTTATTCAGCAGCTATGAGATCTATTTCGGACAATATCTTTGCACCCTACCATGAGTGGAAGTTTCCTGGTTGGAATCTCTGGTGTTTTCCCCTCCCCTTGCTGGGTTTGCTTCTTCTGGTATAAAATGACCGGCGAGGTTCAAAATTGAGCTGGTCTGTCTACGTGAGAGTTAACTTCAGATGACTTACAGCTAAACAGATTTATTAATAGCTAGTAAGGACAGCATGCATCCGTCCGTGGCTTCCTTTACCCGGATTGCAGAAGGGTCTACTCGCGATCCATTTTACAGCTGGCATTGCTTTCGTTGATGGTATAATAATCAATAGTTTAAAAAAAATTATTGGCGTCGTATCTGATTGGATCAATAAACACTACATCGGCTGACGCCTAATTGGTGTTTGTATCCAGGATATGCAAGAAAACGAGTAGGAATATAGGCCTAAATACACTTGTAAGTCATAAATGTGTTTTAACTAGTCATCCTTGACGCTTCAAATTTGGATAGCACCCAGCTGCTGACATTCACCTCAGCACCCCTAAAGTTTCAGACCTCTACACCTGTTAGGAATTGGTCGGTTTCATTTTTCTGACTTTGATTCCGGTTTCGGTATTCATGCCCACAAAACCGTGATTTCGGTTTCGGTTTCGGTATTAGTTTTTGCCACCATCCACCCCAAGCAGATATTTCTAGTTTTTTTTCTTGTAACAGTAGTATTACTAGCTTCTATCTCGCGCCTTCTTTCACTTTCGGCAGCGTTATTAAACCATGGGTCTAGCTGTGGCACCATTTTCCTCTACTATTTTCCTCTTAATGACTAGGAGCTTTGCTGTCATTTATACGTAGAAAGTGATAATTATTAAAAAATTTAAAATAGCAAAACCATCCTAGATTCTTCGAACACCGCACGAAAAACCGACACAAAATCCGAATCAGTTTTCAGTAAAAACCGAAAATTTGGTTTCGGTTGCCGACCCATTCCTAACACTCATTCGGGAAAAAAATCCCAACTTTTGACGCCCAGTGCTCTTCGTAGGTTGCAAGTTCCCCATTCTTAAACCAAACGTACTAGTTAGACACTTCAAACTCGGTGTTGTTGTTTTTTTTTTATTTGTCAAGTCACTAAAAACAACTGTCCGTGGATTAGACCGATTATGTTTACACTGACTGTTTGCAGTACTGGGACTTTATTCAGCCGTCCAAGCTCGTCCCACTCGCACGTTTGCTATTTTCGATCATTCCGTTTATAAACTTCATTTTGCACTTCCTCTTTCGCTTTGCTTCTCATTCATCTTGCTTCTGTATTTGTATACATGCTCTGGTAGTGAGAGGGTGTATTTACATTTCCCAGTTTTAGCATCAAATGAAATATGAATTGCTTCTGTGTGCTAAAGGTTAGCTGTGCAGCAAGAGTTATTCATTCATTGCGTGGGTGGGGTCCGAACGTGGAATGCTTATTCATCATTCAACTGTAATAGTTTCTTCATTCCTTGATTTTTTTAAGTAAAAAAAAAAAAAAAGAATAAAACTGCACCGCATGTTTTTGAAATAAACCAGTTCAGATGAGTGATTTTTTTGTGTCTCATTTTTAAGGTTGTATAAATTATAGTTAGTTTCAGTGTTCGTTCATGAATATTATTGTCTTAGTATTATGGACATAGGCGCCCACAGACTTTAAAAAAATGGGGGGAAAGGGGGAGCTGACAAAGAGCAACTTTACAATGGTAGATGTATAAAAGAAAGAATGGCATTATTTTCCGACCCCTTTATGAAAACTAATTACCACCGGTCCACGTTGGTCTTGGAACCCTAGTGGTGTGTTGCCTTGGAGCCCACGCGACGGCCCCCTGAAAACCGAAGACGCACTTTCACTGCCCTACACTTTACATCAGCATTGCTAACGACTGCTAAGCGTAGACTCAGTATTACCTGTAAAACTCTTTTTTCCTTTCCTCCAAGAGTAGTAGCCCTCGAATAGGCTTTGTTTTGATGGGCCTATAGATACTCGAGAAGGACGCAAAGATACTCGGGAACTCAATTCGATGCGACCATACGCTTGCATCCTAAAACTTAAAATCGACTCAAACTTAAAATCAAACGGCATGTGGCTTTACCTGGCTAGAATGAGCACAGTTGGTGGTATTTGGGCGAGGCCTATTATGTGGACAAAATAAGCGATAAGAAAAGGTAAGTATTTTAGGATAAATAAAAACTAATTTTTGTATTAAAATTCCATTTTTAATGGGTTTGTTGCCTTTATTTTAATGGTTTTTCTTCATAACTTTATACTCCAAAAGGCCATCCGAAAAAGGGGAGGGTGGGAAGACGTGCCACAAGTGCACCAGTGTGTGTGGGCGCCCTTGATTATCAACAAGCGGATTATTTTTTTTTAGTTATAAAAAAAATTCGCATAAAATTTACATTCCTACAAGTGAATTTTTTTTCAACCCTTTCCATAATGCAACAACGGGTAAAAATAACTGACTTTATTAAACGAACACAATTTTCGTGAGTTTGCCACAAAATCCAACCAGTTCATTGAACACACCACTGAGTTTTCAACACCCGTCCTAGGTTGACGTGCGGCCTCGCCTGCGGCTAAACTTTCATTATTATGCTTCCCGCTCAAGCGATATTAAACATTAAAAAAAAAAATTGTTGAGCGTTAAGTCATCTGAAGTAACATATTCTCTATTGACGAATTTTGAATCGGGAAACCTTTTGATTTTAGTAGGGTTCGAGATACTGCCCAGAATAGACTACTGTAGATTTCTTTTTATGGAATTTTTTTCCCACAAAACGATGAGTGAGTCGTCAAGCAGGGATGGAAAACTACTTATCCAAGGCCTCCCATCAATTTTTGCGTGCAATGAAAAATCTTGTTGTGACAATTTTCTGTAAAGCGTCCGTTCCGCTGAAACGAATTTGCATTCGAACCAGGGCAATATCTGTAGATGTACCACAGGCTTTAAACTATGTTTACATTACGGTAACGAAGTGCGTGAAGAGATCGCCAACGCCAAGTTCCCGAATTCAAAGCTTAGACTTCTCGGGGGTAACGAAGTGGGATGCTCCCCAAATCAAAGTTAAAGGACTGCTGCCTGGGGATTCTAATGTGTGATGAACTCCAAATAATTAGATTAGCTTGAGCAGAAACGTTAAAAGGCGCCATTATTCTCGATCCACCACGTCAAGTATGGCCCCAAAGGTGTATTTGCTTACCGTTAGTCAATCTCTTGGTATGCTTACAATAACCGTGACGTTTCATCTCTGTGTGCGTGTACTATAGTCCGTTCCACATTATGTTTGCAGGAAACTGACTGCATGACGCCACATTTCCTTGCACCGCGAGTGCAAAAACGTGTTGGTATCACACTTGTAGACTCCACACCAGTTACTGTTCCGAGTCTACAAGTGGGTTATTTATATGTTTTTGCACTTATAGTGGGAGGAAACGTGGCGCCATACAGTCAGTTTCCTGCAGACATAATGTGGAACAGACTATAATTTTTAATCGTTTGTTAATAATAGCATGAGATAAAAAATTTAAAGATTAATGCGGTAAAAATTAAAATTATTTATGCCAATAGATCGCCGAAGTAAAATTATAAGATAAAGTTGGATAATAAAATACGAAAAATCATTCCGGTTTGTACTACACAATCTTTAACTTGATGCTGCTTCGTATACTATTCCCAAGGCCAACTGAGATAGTAGCTGCGTTCCTCGCAGCTGCTATCTCAGTGGGCCTTGTATTCCTACGCCGAGTCCCGCGAACGGAGCGATAGTAACATGCGTGTAGATGTAGAACTGCTTGTGGCTGTTAAGAGTCAGGCCGGATGTGCCTTTAAAGGCCAGAACCACGACAGTAGCCCGCTACAAGCTCGTGGCTGCCACTAAATTAATGGATAGCGATCTTCATCTCACTGTGTCTACAAACAAGTAAAACTGGTAAAATGCATGAAAAAAATTCCTTATTAAAATTACGGTAAAAAGCCTGGAAACTGACCTCAACTACTCTGGGAAACCCGGAAAGCGTAGGGAAATTTATTTCGTTATGTTGGTGGGAATTCTATCTAGTTTCGGTATGGGCAGTGCCCTTCCTCCCTTTTAAACATAGAACTTTTAGACCTCGTTTCCTCTCCCCACCCTCCCACATGTGTTTTTTTTCCCTATTTTTTATTTTTACTAATTTAGTAGCTACAGTTTTTATGCTCTTCAAGGACTGACTTGGGCCATTCACGAAGTGTCGGTCTTAAGTGCCGTTCGCATTTATCAACTTAGTAACCCCATAACACCACATCATAGGGTCACGCACATTGAGGCCAGAAGACGGAGCGAGTCTGCCCACAGAAGCGCTTCGTGACCATAATTGGACATGAGCAAAGTCAATCAAGCAGAATGTTCTTGGTGGCGGGAATTAATTGCTGTGTCATGTCATCAACCGACTTGGCCATTTCTCACTGTTTAATAAGCTTGCTTTTTTTGCTGGAAATTATGAGTAAAAGACTTGACCTTAAAGATTGCGTCATGGTAAAGCGGAAACGTAAATTTCCCTCCAATATGAGAGTAAAACAAAAAAAAAGTTGGTCTGAAGAAAGTTTTTGAAGTATTTAAAAATGGCTTTAAGGTCAACTTGCGGGATTAGATTATTGGACGACAATATCATGTTACAGCCGTGCGTTTCTTGTCCGTGCAGTGCTAAAGCAATTCGCTAAATGGTTGTTTCTTTTCCCTGCAATTTATTTGCATGCAATTTGCAGTGGTGCATGATGTGTTGAACGTGTCTCTTTTCTTTGTTTCGTGCGGTGGTATAAAATGCAGCCATGCAGTAACAGAATAGGCGCTAGCTTGGCTGCAAAGAGATCAGATGGCCACTTCCAAGAGATGAAAATTGAACGTCTTCTGCAAACTTGACCGTGTTTTTGTAGTTATGGTGGGTTTTGCAAGCAAGTAAAGCAATTAAAATTAATATACTTTCTCACTATATTCGAGCATCCTGCCGGATGGGTAGGGGGAACAACCGCCCCATTCCGAGTATTTAGATTTTTTGTTTTGTATGAAGCGTTGCAGAACTAAAATATAGAGTTAGTGATGAACTTGAAAACAGGGCCGGAGGGGGGGGGGGGGGCCCCCGCCGGAGATTTTTTTCTTAGATCTTACACGTCAAACTTGTAAATAGTTTTTAATTTAGGTGTTTTACAACCGTATTCCAGAAATCCACTCAAGTATGAGTGTGAGAGGACAAATGTGAGTGCAAAAATCTAAGGTGAGGGTAAACAAATTTATTGCAACTGCTAAAGCGAATGTGAGTGTCCTGACATCTGTGGGTATTTCCATAGACGCGCTTTGACCCTTACCCTCACCCTTAGCCCCACTCACACTTGAGTGGTTTTCTGGAATAAGGCTGTGAGACAATCAATTGCAGACGTCGAACGTAGCTAGGGAGATATGCACCTTAAAGCAGTATTCCAGAAATGCACTCGACTGTGAGTGGGTAAATGTGAGTGGCGAGTGCAAACGTCTAAGGTAAGGGTATACACAAGCGAATGGGGGTGTCCGAGTATTAAGAGCATTTCTATAGATGCGTTTTGACCCTTACACTCATATTTAGCCCCACTCACGCTTGAGTGGATTTCTGGAATATTCCTGTTACAGTGTAACTTTTTTAAGTTTATATTTTTTAAATGTCTTGAACTCAATTCGTTGGCCAGACACCCGAAATGAAAGTTTTGAGGCTGCGCAATCCTATATAGTAAAATGACAGTTTGTCGATGTTGAATGACCTGGCCTGGAGCCGGGCAGCGATACCTGCAGCTTCTCTCCCAGACGGACTTCATACAAATGCAAGAGTTACAATCGAAAGTACGGGGTTCAGTCAATTTTTTAATTCTGAATTTCCCTGACATTTCCAGGTTTTCCCTGTGCGTTCAATGGCAAGTTCCAGGTGTTTACAAGATCGGGTTTCGAGAATATTACGTAACCCCTGTAACCTGGTTACTGAGAAAAGAGGGGAAAAATCAGGAAATCGTGGAGGAGAGAGAAAGTCAAGAAGCCCTAAAGACAGATCAAAGAATAAAACAAGAATAATTATTTTTTTTAACAGATAGAAGTTCTTTTAATTTATTTCCAATTAATTCCACCATTTTCATACTTCCTATGTCATTTTTTTTTAAATACTCGTGCATCGTTGGTGGATTGTAGGCGCTCAGTCCGTCAATAGGAGTCAGCTTCGCTACTATTTTATAAAGTTTCCAAAGTTGTCAATCGTTTAATTGTGTTCTGAAAAATCGAAAATTCCATTTGAATAATAAATTGACTGAATTCATCAAGTAATTTTTATTTTGTAACAATGGTGCAACCCCTCCCCTCCAACACCCCCCTTAAAAAAGGGGGGAGGGAAGGAGGTAAATTTGAGGAAATTGGGAGGAAAATTTGAGGAAGTAAAGGGCAAGTTACAAGGGCTGTTGCAAGATTCTCGGAGTGTGTACAAGTTGTTTAGTTAGGGAAATGCAGTACCTAATATAATAAGCTAATGTTTTTATTAATATTTGTACGAAAATAATCTAACATCCCAGAAAATAGCTGTTTAGAGACTGGTCCAGGTGGGACTAAACGTATTTTCATCACAAATATTGGTACTAGCTTTGCTTTATTGAAGTTATGTCTAAAATATACCTGAACACATTAAAGTACAAATTAAAATATTTGCTACTAGCCTAGAATTTTGTTTCTGATCTGTTAATTCAATGGAACTTGGAGATCAGACACAAAGGAATTTTCAAATTTCCGTCTTTTCCCTGATTTTAAAAAATTTCTTGTTTTCCCTGAAATTTCTCTGAGATTTTGGCTCTATTTTCATTTTCCCTGAGATTTCCATGCAGTTCTCCAGGTTTTGTCTGAAACCTGAACTATTTCAATTTTAGCAATCATTTCAACTCTGTTACGGGGGAAAACTGTTTTTCCTTAGGCCTATTTATTCGCACGCAACCCATATTTCCGTGAGATGTTTGGTGGATGCCCCAGTGGCCGGCCATCCCAGAGCGCGAGGGAGAGAGAGTATTTGTTTCTGGTTTCGTGGTGACGACAAATAGGGCGTGTCACATTAAGATGGTCGGTCTACTGGCCACCCACACACACTTGCTCGAGAAGAAGAGGCCAATGCCCCAGGATGCACCAAGGCATTCATTAAGTTTTCTTCCATTTATCGATTTGGACGACAATAGACGACAGTGTCGAGCTAGGCCTACCACTGGAATGGCAAGAACTGGTTAGCACAACTTAAAACCAGAATTACACAGTTATTACTGTTAGGCCGAAGAAAATAGTTTGCCGTTCGTGCTCGTGCGTCATTTTTTTTTTCAATATTTTTTTTTTTTACCAGGAGGGAATTTGTCATTTAAAAGAAAGTGAAATTAATTCTTTTCTGATTCTGCAGTTTTGCATCGTGAGAAAACATAAAATGCACCCAGGCTCCATTGAAATACTTCTCTCGTTTTCCTTCAAGTGGGACAGTTTGTAAAAAAATTTAAAATAAGTTTGTATTTTTTTTTTTTTTGTATGTCTTCTTTTGGCCTGTTAACAGACGTGAAATATTGTCTTTTTGGCGAGAATGTTCCAGGAAATAAAAAATTAAAAAATAAAAACACCGTGTTGTGGGCAAAAGATTTTTTACGTGAATTTTTGTTATAATGTCTTAACATTTTTTGTAAAAACCGGGAGTGGCTGGGAATAATAGGCGTGCCCCCGATCTTAAAGCACTTCCCCTAATTGTACTACTAAATGACATGAAGGCAGGCATGGAATCAGTTCCCCATTCTCCCCATAACTAAATCCGTAAAGAATTTCATATTGCAAGAAAAAAGAAAATAGTGCGGTAATACAGCAGTAGTAAAAAGAAAAAAAGACTTTCAAATATTGGGGGGAGGGCGCCCCTTCAGACTACTCTGACAAAACCGTGGGGTGGGGAGGCCCATCCGCGAGTTTGCGTCCATGGTTGTGGCGTCTTTTAAGGGTTGCTAAGTAATGAAGAACCACACGGAATAGAACGGAGTGTGGGTGTGAGACAGTGACACCAAGACAATGGTGTTGTGAAACTCGATGTTGTCCACGGTAAAATATAGAGTGGCGTGATGAGGTTTGCCTGTTTGGTGCAGGAAAACGGTATTGCTCAAGACGGCTTTCTTTGTACAACGGCTACACAATGCGTCATTTTGTCTTGACCACTATCATTTTCCTTTCCCTCTTTGGAAAGTAATAGCTGTGTGAGAGTTACGGGTTAACCCACGTTTGGTACTGAAGATGAATATAAAACTTTTTTTTTTTCTTAGACGAGTTTTGAATCCGTGCTGGACTTTTGGTTATTATAGTTTTATATTTATATTTTATTTTTTATCAATTTCGTGGAGCTTCAGGTCATCTGAAGGAAACTATTGCTCATATACATAAACTGGTTCAGTTCTGATTCTTTGTAGATGTTTATAAGGAAAAAGAATCAGTGGCGGATTTAAGGAGATAGCCCGGGGGGGGGGGGGGCAAAGCCCTACAAAAAGGCCCCCTGCCTTCCCGAAATTCTGAGGACCTTTTTTTTTTTGGCTAGCTGAAACCAAACAACGTTCTTTGGTATTAGTTCTTATATTTCACTGATGCTTGGGGAATGAAGGACCCTTTTACGATGAAGGCCCATGAATGCCCTTTTATGTTGAAGGCCCGGGGGGGGGGGTGGCGGGCCGCCCCGCCCCCCCGTTAAGTCAACCCCCGGGAAAGAATTCAATATGGGAGGGCATGGGAGTCTGGCACACTACCCAGTCAATGTTGACTGGCAGGCACTCTACCCTGATCCTCTTTCCAGTTACGGACGTCAGTGCCTCAGCTAGCTTTTTCCAAGGAGGAGCTTTTTAAGGGCAAAATGTTGGGCCCCTCCTCAACAAGTAAATAAATTTATGGGAAAGTGACTACCAACCCCCAACCAAAACGTAGTGAATTTGTCTTATTTGGGCCCCCAACTGGTGAGTTTTTGGTCCCATGTCTCCCGGACCCGGGTGCCTTGCACCTTTGGACCACCCCTAATTGCGGCCTGACTTACGTGGTCACCTCCCTCAGGCACGTCTGTCCACCACTCGGCTACAATGTTTTCTTTTTGACCAATAACACACGAAAATGACAAAAAAAGTCACTAACACGACCAAAGAGATACAAAAACTACTAAAAAAACACAAAATCACCAAAAACGACAAACATGACCAAAAAGATACAAAAAAAAAAGACAAAAACACCAGAATGACAACAACAAAAACACCAAAAAGATGCAAAAATTACCAAAAAGACACCAAAAAGACGCAAAAACGACACAAAAGGCACACAAAAATGGTGTTTATGTTTTGGAGGAAAAACAAAACAACATTAAATCGGCCAAAACAAGCAACTAAGCTGAGCGCCATTTGCATCTCTTTACTTGTAGCAATGTACAATTTAATTTTCCATGTGATGGTTGGTATTCATTGGGCGAGAGCAATGCCTCACGCCTGCTTACACGCAACATCGTTTTACAAGCGGAGAAATTCCAAGTGGCGGTGGAATTGAGTTGGAAGGGTTGCCCTCGTGCGCCGCTGCCAAGTTGTGCCAGAAATATGGTCGCTCTGTTTAATTTGGGAATTCAACCAATGACGATGACGACTGCGAAATAATTTTAGCCTGGCCACATTTCACAAAAATTGTCCACTTGGGAACAGCCGTTTGGCAGGATGAGACGGGACCAAGAATTTGGACCAATCCGAAACACCGCGCCCACCGAGCCTAACAAATCGTTCGTTGTGCTCAAATACCAAATGACGCCCCCTTGACTTCTAATTCCGTGTTTTGCAGATCGAAGTCTTTTTCGGACTGGTTTTTTTTTTTTTAGCTTTAAGATTGTTGTGGGTTAATGTTCCTTCTTACATGATGTCTGCGTCACTGGCGTTGGTTTAGAGTAAGCGCGTTAAGAAAAGTTTGTTAAAAATACTAATGCAATTTTGTTAAACGGCAACGGATTGCAACTGCATGGTGGGCAAAAAAGCTAAAAAGTCCAGCAGCGCAATATACAACATAAGCGTTGCGACGAGGCCTTGGGGACCCCGAGCGAAAAAGGGCGACCACTGTCTAGTGGTTTGCGTCGTTGTCTCCAAACCAGTGGACTCCAAAAAAGATCCCCACCAATTTTGTAGTCGTTCTCACCCGCCCGGGGGGGGGGGGGGTTATTGTTCTAAAAACTTGAGAGTTTACACGCTGATATAATTCCGAATGGTTTAAAAAGAATCTGTTACCCCAGCGTTTGTATCCGAGGCTTGTAGCACAAACTCTTATTCCGTGTTTAAAATGCTGCCAGAGCTGTATTAGAGTTTGTACGGGCTCTTAAAAACCCCCAAAATGTCCTGAAATGTTGAAATGTACTGTAAATGAAATTCCAGTTGTGAAGTGTGCTTGAAAAACTTTAAAAAAAAATTATTTTAAGTTTTGGTGTGCTGCAGAAAATTCCCTTTACTGAAAATCACGTTTTCTGTTTTCCGTGTTTATTCAAATAGAAGAAAACGTATATTGGAAATAAAGAGAAAAATCGTGCGCGTGAGTGAAAACTGTAAGACACTATGTCAAATAAAATCATGACTAAAAATATAATTGCTACAGCCTATGTCCGTTTGGATACTTTGGAATCGTTGGAAAGCGAGACTTGCAGTTTTGAGTTTTGGAGAAGGGTTTGGAGGCATCTCCCTATCTTGGCTTATAAGGCAATAGGAGGAAATGAAAATTGTTTTATGATGTGTGGTAGCAAACTGTTAACTAATTTATCATATTATGGGCTACCGTGTTAACCTGACATCTAAGGAATTCGGATTGGGCCATTTGTCCTAACATCGGGAGAGGATCTGATGGATTGCTCTAATATTTCTGCATTTTCGCCGGTGTTCTATTGTATAGCTGAAGAAAGTGTTGCTATGCTTATGGCTTGCCACTGTTTAATAGCACCACTTCATGTTAACAAATTTGTCTTTTAATTAGCTCTTTATTGAAATTTTCTTTTTGTGCATCTTGATTTTCGTTGAGAATTACTGGAAAAATCGTTGAATTGTAAGCCAACTGGCGAGCACGAACCCTGGATATTGGATGTCAGAAACAGCTCGACAAAGGGCGATTTTTTTGGTTATGAAAAGGGTGTGGCATTTTTGTTGGTAGGTCGTCGTCGCGCTGGCTGTTTCACTTTTCTGGTTTGGCTCTTTGCGAAGTTTTGTGGGCCTTTGAACAGTCCTTTTGACGAATTCAAACCGTTGGAATATGTGAGGGGTTTTTGTAGCGCATAGCAAAGAGACCTCATTATTCTTGGATATTGTGACATATGTGGGCCGCATTGGCTGACAGTTAGGTGCTCTTTGATAAGATTGAAAGGCTGAAACGAAGGGAACCAACGACATTTGCAGCCTTTTCCAAATTGCCCGTCGGGAACTGTACCGAAATTCTGTCTGTCTGTGCGTGAAATAACGTTGCCAATACTTAGCACCTCGTAAAACCAGAAACCTGTTATGGCAATCGACCAGTGTGTCACCATTTAGGGAGTATTGTGTCGGCGTTTATTGGCTTTTTTGTTGGCATTTATGCGTTAGATTGCAGAAACTCCTTCGGTACCAATGTGTAAGTAAGTGCCTTTCATTAGCTTTCAGAGCACGAAGGCTTCCTGAACAATGGGCATAGTATTAAACAATATTAGGAAAGAAACTGAAGAAAACAATCTAACCATGAAACTATTTTCAGAACAATAAAATAATTAAACTGAAAAGATTCCTTAGAAAGAACGTTCTTTTTGTGGTTCCAGCCACTTTAGTAATTTGAGCGGAAAATAAGTGTGTAATTTTGATGCAGTGGAAACAAACAGAATTTGTTTTAATATATGAGGAAGCACCGTGCAAAAAAATCACATTTATACGTTCATGAGAAGTATTGCATCATGCTTTACGAATTTAGGAAAAAATAATCTGAATCGGACACTCCTAGCAGGTTTTCCGCATCATTTTGAAGACTTATCTTTTTTTTCACTTTTAGGAACAGCTAGGTTAGATTTTGGCCCCACTAGTTTCTGTCCCATGTTTTGCTCGCTGAACCTAACTATCCTTATGGACATTACGGTACCAGAAATCGTGACTGGATTCCTGGGTAGCCTATGTCCATTTGGATACTTTGGAATCGTTGGAAAGCGAGACTTGCGGTTTGAGTTTCGGAGAAGGGTTTGGAGACATCTCCCTGTCTTGGCTTATAAGGCATTAGGAGGAAATGCAAATTGTTTTATGATGTTTGGTAGCAAACTGTTAACTAATTTATCATATTATGGGCTGCCGTGTTAACCTGACGTCTAAGGAATTCGGATTGGACCATTTGTCGGGAGAGGATCTGATGGATTGCTCTAATACTGCTAATGGATTGGCAAAAACCCTTAACGTCCGATCGCCGTTATGGGTTTTTACTAATCTATTAATGTTATAACAATCGAGAGCAGCATATGCAGATCAGGGCAGGGGCAATTTTTAGTAAAACTAGGGGCACAGTACGTCGTTTTTTTATGGGGACCTCTTTCTTTGCTCATTACTGGCCTTTTTTTTTGCCCTTTTCAGGCCCTTTCTCAGCAACCGAAGCACAAGCACGCAGCACAAAAAGGCAATTTTTTTTTATCAAAGAGGCAGGGGCAATGCCGCCCCCCCCCCTTCCCCCCTCTCTGGTGTATGCCACTGACAATCGATACATATAAGTCATTGGGAGAACGAACCGTGACCAAAAAAAATGTGTTGCTATTTCATTGGGAAGGTGAAGAAGGAGCCGAACAATTTGTGTCTGCACCCCCTCCCCCTCTTCCCGGGAAAGCCCTTAACCACAAGGAAACAATACGAAGGAAACAACAAAATGTATCAGCCTAACATACGGCCTTAATCATTGTCACGTGTGTATATTTAGCTTATCACGTTCTTTAATGAGCGATTAATGTTTAGCCATTGTAGCTGAAGTGTCTGATTCTGGTTTTGAGTGTCTCTAGCTAGTTTTGAGCGTGTGCAATGTGACAGCCAACAACGCGTGTTTTCGGCACGAAGCCAAATGGTTTGGCGCGTGATTTCAAGCCGTTAGCAATAAAATCGACAACGACGTAGTTCTCCATGTTAGGGCTACCATATTTCATTTGCATCTTTCAAACCTTTGTGGTGTCTGTTGTCCTTAGAAGAAGGCGAATGTCAGTCCTAATGATCAGCCCATGTTTTATGGGTTTTCGGTTTTGGTCGTGTGAGGCCCCACCCTCTCTTATAACCTATTATTAGATTTATTAAATTAGGAAATCTAAAAGTTGCAAACATTCCGATGCCAAGTACTATAAAAGTTTCCAAATGCTGCCGATGGTTATGTGTATTCCCGTGTGTGAAAGACTGTATTTTTGGGAGGGTTTGTTATATAGGCCTTCTTGGTAACCTAGATTAGAAAGTTAATTTTGAAATTTCACTTAGAAAAACTTAAGTTAACAATCAATGGTACTACGAATGCAACCGGTGGTTGGTTCGCCACTTGCTTTTTTATTTATGTGGTTTTGCAGATTGTTTTCTGTAGATCATGATGTAAGCCTCCTGTACGAAATTTGAACATAACCATGTGAAGTTCATCCACATAAACGTACGAAATTTACAAATAGGTTCGCGTTTTGATTCTTTGTCGAATTTTCTTTTTTTCAATTAATTTGTGGTTGTAAAAGAGATATCAAAGTCCAGTTGTCCCCG